>CM053035.1:119095634-119171317 GCA_028564925.1 Lithobates sylvaticus | reverse complement strand
ATATCCATATGTGAAAAATAAAAAGTGCTCCACATAGCGTGATACTATTTATAAACAATTTATTAAAAAGTTTCACCACCACACTTCAATGTTTCCACTCACATGTTAAACAAAAAATGCCAGCAAAGAACGAAATCTCTCACAGCAAACTGTAATACCAATGGCTCGGCAGTGTACTACGGTCACAACGGATCCGAAGTATGTACCAGAACTCTCACCCACTCCGCAGAATCCATTCCCGAAAATGGTGTGTAAGTTACAGACGGTAACCACCAATAACGAACGTGTACGACCGCTTCGAACAGTAACGTCTGATATCAATGGAATTTAGTATCCTTGTAGCCACACCCCCGACATGTTTTGTCACTCTGACTTCTTCCTAGGGAGGATCTGCTCTTTTGCCAAACACGAGAGTAGGAGGCAACATCAGTTGGTGAGTGCGGTCTCATTGGGAGAGGTGTCACAGGCACGTCGGTGTGGTGGAAGATTAAAGGAGTTTATGAAAATGTATTTCTTGTGTTTTTCTTCTATACTCATCAATGGACTTTCTAATTTTATAGCACAACATCACGGGGTGTTATATTTATATTTACAGATCACGTTATTTATTCACTTATAATTTGTATTCAGCGCTACTTAATTATTTCCTAAACAATATTTGCAGTACACGTTTTAGGTATAATTTATGTATTTATGTATGCTTTTCACTAAAGTAGCTGCTGTTTTTTCACTGATTTTTTTCATTCTTTTTACTGAGTTATTGGCGCAGTGGAGGTACGGAATTTTTTGGGGAGGTCACATTCAGTACCAGCAGACCAGTTTATGATAAGAGTCAGGTAGTCACCTAAATTTTCTTTTAATTTGAGATTTACATATTATAATGCAGTCAGATTCAGATTTTTAGTTGGTATAGTTAAAAAGTAGCTAAAACTAAAAATCAAACAACATGCTTTACCAAAGTGCAGTTTTGTTGCCATTTCTTTTAAATAGCAATGCAAAGCACAAATATTATTGCAGAGATTTACCTGGTTAAACGTACTATACCACTTCACTTCTGCAAACTTACTCAAAGGTGGATTTACATTGCAAGTGTTGACGGACCTCTTTTATGCAATGCTGTGCTTGCAGTGTTCCCAGACCCTCTACCATGTCCCTGTCCATTACACAACACAACTTAAGGTCACTTATGTTTAATATATTTTCATATTTAAAAGATCCCTACTGAGAAAAAAAAGATAGAATTTCTTATAAAAATATTTTCTCATTTTGAGCCCAAATTAAGACATCTGCATGGCTACCATCTGGCCAATTCACAGGGGGTGATCCCCCTTCACTGTTTACCTTTATAAACCTTAAGGAAAAGAGAAATTGGCTTTTGACCCATTAAGTTGAGTAATAATTTGTTTTTTTGCCCAGTTGCTTAGTGACTAAAATGTCATTTTGAATGGTTGGATAAGCAGAGCCGCCTGTTGCAACTTCTCCCTTAACATCAAAATATTAGCTTAACTGAAGAAAATAGATATGTTTTTGAGATTTTTTGATTGCTAACTTGAAATTAGCCCATCAATTAATTATTTTGCATTTGAAAAAATATGGAAATAACTGGATTACAAAACCAGAGCTAGTCAGAAGTTATTATCATGCCAAAGATCTTCCGTATAGCTGAGCTGCAGTGTAACTGAAATCAACAATTTGTATGTGGTCCAGTAGGAGGCGCTGCAGTGCTGTTTTATATCCATTAACCCGTTTCACTGCCAGAGTTTTTTTTTGCAAACATGTACATTTTTGTTCAGTTCAGTTCAGTGTACTCCTGCACCTTTAAGGAGGGTTGGGCTCCTTCCAGTCATCTGCCCCTCATCTATCCATTAGCATACACGTGCTCCCACTGTAGAGACTCTTCAAATTTAGAGTTAGGGTCTGCAGGATACAGGGTGCCTTGATGCGGCATGTAGCACGTATTTGCAAATGTGTGCAACTAAACCCCTGTTTTTAACCCCTACTGTTAGACGACATGTTCATTTGGTTGGTCGCTGGCTGGTTGGTAAGTTGAGCCTGGAAATTCTTTGGTTTTGTTTGACATGCGTCTGCCCTTCCAGTATTCCTTTCTGTGAAGACCAGATATAGGTGAGGGGTAGGGACCTTTTTTTGTATTGACATGTACATTTTAGGCCTGGAGATTATTTAAATTTATCCAGCAAAGAAACAGACTGCAACAAAACTCTTCTTTTTCAGTAAAAACACCTCTGTCAGGCTAATACTACTGCCTGTGCATTCCTGTCCCTGTGAAAACCGCTCCCCTTATTTCTTGCTGTGCTGTCACTGACTGTCAGAGGGGATAAGTGAGGGGTCATGGACAGCAAAAAAAAAAAGATTTTCTTTACAAAATTAGGGGAAGCCTGGAGCCCCTGTTAGATTTTTCAAGCTGTCTGTGTTCCTGTTTCAGACAGGGCCGGAACAAGGGGTGGGCAGAATGGGCAGCTGCCCTGGGCACTGTGGTATCATGTGAGGTGGGGGGCACCTCCCAGAGATTGGGGGGATTTGTTTTGGGAGGGGGAATTTACAGAGTGGCAGGGGATAAGAATTGTTCTAGGAGGGGGAATTAGGGGTGTGTGCTAGGAATGGTGATTTGGAGGAATCTGTGATATGAGGGGGGATGGGGGAAGGGAATTTGTGCTAGCAGGGAAAATGTGGGGGTTTGTGCTAGAAGAGGTGATACGGTAGAGGGGGAGGGAATTTGTGCTAAGAGGTGATATTTTTTGGGGGGGGGGATTTGTACTAGCAGGGATGAATGGAGAGCATTTCTGCTATAACGGAAAATTTGGGGGGGGGGGGGGTTGTGCTAGGAGGGGGAGTTTGGGGGAATTTGTGCTGGACGGGAGGATTTGGAGAGAGAGTATTTGACCTTAGAGGGGGATGGGGAGAGGGCAAAGATTAGCTCTGGCAGGAGAGATTTGTATTCGGAGGAGGGGACATTTATGCTTAGGGGTTAAGCATGCAGATAATATAATGCTTATACATCTTCGGGGGGGGGGGCTTGCAGTTTGGTATGTTTGAAAAGAAAAAAAGACAAAAAGCAGCGCCTTCTAAGCGTAGCAATTAAAACTGTTTAATTTAGAAAATAAATAGGTGAAAACACACTCACAAACAAGTGATGGATTTGGGCATGTCTTATAATAACATCATCTGCGCTGTCCCAGAGGGGAGAGCTGTCTGATGCCTGATGTAGGTGGCTGGAATGTCTGTGTGTCCTCCCTTGGGCCAATCACAGCAGTGGAACTCACGTTCAGGGTCGTCGGGGATGAAATTCAGAACACACAGGAACACAGCTACAGCAGTGTCATCACTTCCGGGTGCAGGGTTAGCGATTTGGTATGTTTGCCCTGGGCTCTAGATGACCTTGTCCTGACACTGGTTTCATCATTTCCATCACTTTCTGTCTGGTGAAACCATCGTCAGCAGGACATGAAGTGCATTAAAAATCCTAAAACCCTTCCCTAATCTATCCAAAACTTCCCAAGACATTTTTTCTTGACCTCAGGTAGTATCTGCTCTCAGAAAATGCTGCATTCACACCTGAGTAGAATAGTATTCATGTGATTTCAGACTTTTTTTCAGTTTTTGCATGGTTTTGCAAGCATATACAAGCAGTTTATAAGCATATTTCAGGCTTTTTATATGTTTATGTAGGCTTTAGAAGTATTTGTTTTAATCAATGGGAAGCACTGGGGAGATCAGTTTTTAGGCAAAAGGGAGTTTGAAAAACGCCTGAAAAAATATTATTGATTCACTTCCCCTTCAAGTCTATGGGGCCAAAAACGCCAAATTCTGCCTCAAAAGTAGCTTATGTAGCATCAGGCATCAAGCTACATGTGTTTGAGTGCTCATATGTGAACAGCCACCATTGAAAACCATGGGATTTTGGATGTTGAGCATTGTGCAGTTTTGCGTTTTGAGCTATATAACGCTTAGGTGTGAATGGGGTCTTAAGCCAACCATGCATGGATCAAAATTCAGCCAGTTCAGCAGGGACCTATATAGGGAGGGTGGTTTTACAGAAGTCGATCTACTGATTGACTTCTGTACAAACGCCTTGTTGGAAAACTTCTGTTTGACTAGCACCACCAGTTAGTCTGATTGTATTGTGACTGTGGGGTCTCCCCGCTGTCAGAATACAAAAGCTCAGCAGGGAGGATTCCCCCGTCAACATCGAATGTGTGAATGGAGGAAATCAAGTCAGTTTTTTTTCATCCAACCTGCTGATGACCATAAAGCAGGGTTCAGACTAGTTGCGGCTGAGGGGTTTCGGGTGTGAATCAGGTCCGGATTTGTGCCTAAATTCAAACCTGAAACAGAGCCAAAGATGCACAGGACCCTTTTCCAGTGCGCTCCGTGGCCGCCCCAGAGCTGTGTGATCCAGCTCCATTGAAAGCTGGTCACAGTCTCCTGTCTTGTGAATTGGATGCGGGGAAATTCGCATCAGTGTGAACCCCAGCCTCAAAGTGAACCACTGCCACCATAATTAACACCAATGCTTACCAAAAAGTTGGACCTCGAAGCCTAAAGTATAGTGCACTCTCCATACAGGATTAACCAATGGATCACACCACCTCATCCGCTTCCAAAATCACATTTGGTTACCAAGGTCAAAAAAAAAAAAGAAAAAAATCCAAGTGTCAATTATTCAGGACTTTCTTTATTACAAAATTGTATATAAATCTGTTAGCAGGGTATTGAATTATGCGCTGGAAGCTTCTTGTATACAGCAATACACTTTACTTTTATGGAGGATTACAGTACATATCTTTACATCATGGAGACAGGAAGAGAACAACAAACAAGTGCATTGAGCATAGATAGAGAATACATCCTGTTATATCATAGAATACATTCTAAAACACTATAATACTACAGCGCTACCTGCTGCATAGATGAGTATAATGCATAGAGTATATAGTTCACAGTACTTTACATTACATGCTGTTGTCCTTCCAACACCCCTTCTCAATAGCATGTGCTTTGTCAAATTATATTCAGCGTCTTCTGGAAATAACTATGACGTTCCTTCAACAAAGGCTTGGTGAGTGCATCAGCTGTCATCTACTCTAATGGGCAATATTGAATGTCAATAACACCTTTCTCTTGATTTTCCCTCAGTAGGTGATACTTGACATCAATGTCTTTGGTCCTAGGATTTAACCTTTCTGATTGCGTAAGCTTTATACATCCCTGGTTGTCTTCAAGAGTTGGTTTTGACATGTCTACACCAATGTCCAGAAAAAGTTGACAAATCCATTTAACTTCTTGACAAGCGTGTGATGCTGTAATGTACTCTGCTTCAGTTGAAGATAGAGCGACAGTTGCTTGCTTTTGACTAGACAAACTTATGGTTCCTTCCCCATCCTTTTTACTGCGTTTCAGTCATGTTGACAGGGACCTGAGACTTTCCTGCAAAGTATGCCCACTGCTGTGGCTATGTCTGGTCTTGTCACAGTAGAAATATATAGCAGCTTACCGATTGTTCTGCGATATGTGTCATTGTTGGGTGGCAAGTTTTCTGCTTTATTGCTCTTTAGATAGCCTGGTTCCATAGGAGTTTTCACTTCTTTTGCATCTTGCATATGGAATTGTTCCAAGATGAGATTTTCTGAGATTTTCTGAGATTACAGTACATATCTTTACATCATGGAGACAGGAAGAGAACAACAAACAAGTGCATTGAGCATAAATAGAGAATACATCCTGTTATATCATAGAATACATTCTATAACACTATAATACTACAGCGCTACCTGCTGCATAGATAAGTATAATGCATAGAGTATATAGTTCACAGTACTTTACATTACATGCTGTTGTCCTTCCAACACCCCTTCTCAATAGCATGTGCTTTGTCAAATTATATTCAGCGTCTTCTGGAAATAACTATGACGTTCCTTCAACAAAGGCTTGGTGAGTGCATCAGCTGTCATCTACTCTAATGGGCAATATTGAATGTCAATAACACCTTTCTCTTGATTTTCCCTCAGTAGGTGATACTTGACATCAATGTCTTTGGTCCTAGGATTTAACCTTTCTGATTGCGTAAGCTTTATACATCCCTGGTTGTCTTCAAGAGTTGGTTTTGACATGTCTACACCAATGTCCACAAAAAGTTGACAAATCCATTTAACTTCTTGACAAGCGTGTGCTGCTGTAATGTACTCTGCTTCAGTTGAAGATAGAGCGACAGTTGCTTGCTTTTGACTAGACAAACTTATGGTTCCTTCCCCATCCTTTTTACTGCGTTTCAGTCATGTTGACAGGGACCTGAGACTTTCCTGCAAAGTATGCCCACTGCTGTGGCTATGTCTGGTCTTGTCACAGTAGAAATATATAGCAGCTTACCGATTGTTCTGCGATATGTGTCATTGTTGGGTGGCAAGTTTTCTGCTTTATTGCTCTTTAGATAGCCTGGTTCCATAGGAGTTTTCACTTCTTTTGCATCTTGCATATGGAATTGTTCCAAGATGAGATTTTCTGAGATTTTCTGAGATTGGTTGAGAAGATAACTTCCATCTTCTTCTCTCTCTATTTGGATTCCCAGATAGTAGCTAATGTTCCCTAGCTCTTTAATTTAAAAATTTTCTTTCAGCTTGTAAACTATCTGTTTGTAATCCTCTTCTTGTTCAAAACAGGTTATAATGTCATCAACATAGATAAAGATGTATATCCATCTGTCTTCTTAATTCCTGGAGTAGAGATAGGGGTCTTCTTTACTTCTTGAGATCTCTCTCTGGTAAGTGCTTTGTTCACTTTCTCATTCCACATCCTTGCAGATTGCTTAAGACCGTAGATGCTCTTCTGAAGTTTACACACAAGGTTATCTCCTTGTTCCAACCCTGGTAGTTGCTTCATGTAGAAGTCTTCCTTAATGTCTCCATATAGGAAAGCAGTTTTGACATCTAGGTATTTGACTTGCATGTCCTTCCTGGCTGCAACGCTAAGAAGCGCTCTGATGGTGGAGTGTTTTACGATGGGAGCAAATGTTTCATCGTAATCTTCACCGAATTTCTGAGAGTAACCATTGGCAACTAGTCTGGCTTTGTATTTGTGGATATTCCCTTCTGCATCTGACTTTACTTTGAAAGTCCACTTACTTTTTATAGTTTTGCGGTTAGGAGTGAGCTCTGTGAGTGTCCAGGTTTTAATCTCTCGAAGTGACTTTAATTCTTCTTCTGCTGCCTTCCTCCATTTATTAACTTCACGTTTTGGCAGTTTTTCTAAGTCTTCCCAGGATGTTGGTTCAAGTATGTTGTGTGTTTTGACAGTGTATGACAGATTGCGGGTTGGTATCCCCTTTGTAGTCCAAATGGATCTTCTGACTTCAGGCAGTTCATAAGGATCTGGTGGAGAACTTGGTTTAGGCAATGTAAGTTCTGACTCCTTTTCTTCTGGTTTGCTTGGCATATTCACTTCACAGCTTTCAGGGATCTGTTTTTCTGGTGATCGGCTCATATCAAAATAAACACTACAGCTTATTGCTGTCATGGTTATGCAGTAATCTTTCCCTGTTTGCTTACCTCTCCTCATGTGTTCCAACTAAGAGGCCAGCCACTCTCACCTGGTGGGTTTTATAACCTCTCCTCTAAGCATGGCTCCACCCCAGGCCCTATCAGGGAACCCTATATTAACCTGTGCACTGCAAGCCAGTGGTGCTGATCAACCATTGTGTATCCGTGGTGTGTTCGGCTTCCTGGTTCCTGCTTGTCGTGTGCTCTATGTTTGTCTCTGTTACCGACCTTGGCGTGTTCTCAACTATTCCTGTCTGCTTGTGATCTTGACCCTTTGGCATGTCCCTGACCATCCCTGTCTGCCTGTGACCCTGAACCTTTGGCGTGTACTCTGTTGTTCCTGTCTGCTAGTTGCCCTGACCTCTGCCTTATCCCCTTACTATCCTTGTCGTTCCAGCCTGCTGCTTCCTTCTCCTGTAGTCTACTGTGAGCGTGAGCTGTGAGACCCTGGGGGTCGCGACCTGGAGCCAGACTGCAGCGAAGTCCATCCTCACCACTAGAGGCTCTGGCGAACACCTGCTGGCTCTTAGACTCCGCGCCCTGGGGAATCTATGCTCTAGTTCCCACTGGGATCTGTGTTAGTGATCCAGTAGACCTGTGTCCTGAATCTCCCTGGGTACAATCCGCAGCAGTCAGTCCTAAGGTCCACTACCTAGCGGTGCACTTCCAATTCCTACTGAGTGCACCTGTCACCTGGTCTCAGGTGACCTGACAGTTTGATCAGCCATGGACCCAGCTGATGTGCCGCTACCCGCAGATGATCCATTGCAGGGCTTAGTTCGCAGACTTGAGACCCAAGAATCGCATCAGACCCAGGTGATGCGATTCCTTCAGGATTTGGCATCCCGTTTTGAACAGGTTCAGGCCTCATTAGGACCCCCGGTTCAACAACCTCAACCGCTATCTGCTGCTGCACCTATCGCATCAGTCGCAGCCACACATTCATTACAACTACCAGCTCCGGCCCGTTTCTCTGGGGACTCCAAGGCTTGCAGGGGGTTCCTTAGCCAGTGCACAATTCATTTTGAACTTCAGCCCCAAAACTTCCTGTCCGATCGGGCGAAAGTCGCATATATTATATCCCTCCTGTCAGGCGAGGCGCTAGCTTGGGCTGCCCCTCTGTGGGAACTGAATGACCCAGTGGTTTCTAGCCTGTCTGATTTCTTGAAACTTTTTCGGAATATCTTTGAGGAACCGGGTCGTGTCTCCTCAGCGGCTAGCGCTCTTTTACGTCTCCGTCAAGAGTCTGCTTCTGTGGGACAGTATGCTCTTCAGTTCCGTATCCTCACAGCTGAATTGAGCTGGAATAATGAGGCCCTAGTTGCAACCTTTTTACATGGCCTCTCTGATAGAGTGAAGGATGAATTAGCAGGAAGATCCCTTCCTGTTGATCTGGACAGTGTCATCACCTTGTGTAACCAGATCGATATTCGCTTTCAGGAGAGGGCCCTGGAAAAAAGACTCCAGCACTCCCCGTTCTTTAGTCAGCCTGAGCTCCCAGTCCCTTCTCTTCGATCCGATGAGCACCCCCTGCCTGCTGAGGAACCTATGCAGTTGGGCTGGACCAAGTTATCTCCCGAAGAACGCGCTAGGCGCAGAACTCTGGGCCTATGCCTCTATTGTGGGGCCAAAGGTCATTTCCGTGACACTTGTTCTCTTCGTCCGGAAAAACGCTCAGGGCTAATACATCTGGAAGGTGGAGTATTAGACCCTGAAATATCACCTTCACCTTCTCGTCTTCTCCTTTCTGTGTTGCTTCATGTCGGCACTTCCTCTCGTTCGGTCTCAGCACATCTGGATTCCGGAGCCGCTGCCAATTTCATGGATTGGGAAACTGCATCCTCCATGAGACTTACCCTTTTGCCCCTTACAACGCCATTGGTGGTCTTGGCGATTGATGGCACTGTTCTCCCAGGGGGCCCTATCCGCTTCCAGACCCTTCCTGTTAAGATGTCAGTAGGGACACTCCACCAGGAGTGGATATCCTTCCTTGTCTTACCTAAGGCTTCATCTCCTATCATATTAGGTCTTCCTTGGTTACGGCTCCATTCCCCACACGTTGACTGGACTGCTGGACAGATCCTGGCTTGGGGTTCCTCCTGTTCCTCTTCCTGCCTACTCAAGGTTACCCCAAAAGAGAAACCTCCTGTTGCCATCATCCCAGTAGCTTCTGCTCGTCCCGCTGTATATAGTGATCTCTGGGATGTGTCCTGCAATAGTCGGACTGATGCGATTGAGATGGTCACTACACCTGACAATACTATTCAGTCGGCCTCTGCACTAGTTATGCCAGTCCAGCCCATGCCCAGTGAGCTTTCTGCTTCTTGTTCAGGACCTTCTGTAACCTGGCCTCACCCTACTGCTACTATGCCCTTAACCATTCCTAAAAAGCCTTTAGTCCTCTACAAGTCCTCTCGTCCTCTCCCTACCTCGGTTCCGGTCTCCGAGGATGATCTAAAATACGAGGTTAGTCAAGTTTTGGATTCCCGACTCCGTAAAGGCATTCTTCAATACCTCGTACATTGGAAAGGGTTTGGTCCTGAGGAGAGGTCTTGGATCACTGCATCTGAGGTCCTTGCTCCTCATCTGTTGAGGAGGTTCCATCTGGAGTTTCCCTTTAAGCCTGGACCCAGGTGGGGGAGGGGGAGGCCTCATAAGAGGGGGGGTACTGTCATGGTTATGCAGTAATCTTTCCCTGTTTGCTTACCTCTCCTCATGTGTTCCAACTAAGAGGCCAGCCACTCTCACCTGGTGGGTTTTATAACCTCTCCTCTAAGCATGGCTCCACCCCAGGCCCTATCAGGGAACCCTATATTAACCTGTGCACTGCAAGCCAGTGGTGCTGATCAACCATTGTGTATCCGTGGTGTGTTCGGCTTCCTGGTTCCTGCTTGTCGTGTGCTCTATGTTTGTCTCTGTTACCGACCTTGGCGTGTTCTCAACTATTCCTGTCTGCTTGTGATCTTGACCCTTTGGCATGTCCCTGACCATCCCTGTCTGCCTGTGACCCTGAACCTTTGGCGTGTACTCTGTTGTTCCTGTTTACGCTGACCTCTGCCTTATCCCCTTACTATCCTTGTCGTTCCAGCCTGCTGCTTCCTTCTCCTGTAGTCTACTGTGAGCGTGAGCTGTGAGACCCTGGGGGTCGCGACCTGGAGCCAGACTGCAGCGAAGTCCATCCTCACCACTAGAGGCTCTGGCGAACACCTGCTGGCTCTTAGACTCCGCGCCCTGGGGAATCTATGCTCTAGTTCCCACTGGGATCTGTGTTAGTGATCCAGTAGACCTGTGTCCTGAATCTCCCTGGGTACAATCCGCAGCAGTCAGTCCTAAGGTCCACTACCTAGCGGTGCACTTCCAATTCCTACTGAGTGCACCTGTCACCTGGTCTCAGGTGACCTGACAGCCACATACATCACTTTGTATGAGCTGCAGGGGGTGGGTGGTTTTTCTTTGAGGTGCCTGTGGAAGGGGAGCATATGTGGCTTTTGCTTCAATACAGCACTTGCATTTCATGAGCACTTTGCAAGGCGCTATTGTCAAATCTTCTGATAAGCCTCTCTTTATAATGCCCTGTATTCCTGCTTCTGGACTTCTGTGTCCTAGCTGCCTGTGCCATAAGTAAATACATTTGTTGTGTAGGTCTTTAGAGACTATATTGGCTTGCTGGTCTGTGGTGATGAGCCTATATAGGTGATCATCCAGTTTACCTTTTGCAAGGAATCGCTTATTATTGTGAATTGTGCATTAATCACCCTGGAACTTAACTGTGAGACCGTTGTCTGCAAGTCTTTTCACTGATAGAAGGCTGCCTTCTAGTTCTGGAGAATACAGCACTTTCTTTACAAGGATACTATGCTCGCCTTGGGGTGTAATGCAGATCAGAAAGCCCTGGCCTTTACCTTCTGAGGTGATGCGTTTTTTGTTTGCTAGGAAAACGTTGTCTTTTGCACTGTAATCAATGTTTGTGAAGAAGGTCTCATCATGCTAGTCATGTGGCTTGTCGCTTCTGAGTCTATGTACCAGCCCTGTGGTTTGCCACCCTGTGTCACTTTAAAGGTGCCACTCCATGATACATCTGCAGTTTCCCTTGTGATTGCTTTGACTCTTTCTTTTGTGGATAGCTCTACCCTTCTACAGCTCTGCTTTCTTTGTTATGCTTTGTGCCTTTGTATATCTTAAGAGCTTTGTCATCTCGGTGTGTATTTTCTTTCCTTCTGTCGTATTCATCAATTCATCAACACAAGCGGACTTTTCAACGGACTAGGTCCGACGATCTTTCCAACGGACTTTTGATGGAGTTCCAACGTACTTTTTGAATCAACAGACTTGGCCACACACAATCACACTAAATTCTGACGGATTCGAACGTGATGACGTACAACCGGACTAGAATAAGGAAGTTCGTAGCCAGTAGCCAATAGCTGCCCTAGCGTCGTTGTTTGTCCGTCGGACTAGCACACAGACGAGCGGATTTTTCGATAGAAACTGGGTCCAGCGGTGTTCCGACTGGAAAATTTAAGACATGTTCTATTTCTAAAGTCTATTTCTAAAGTTCCGTCGGAACATTGCTGTTGAAAAGTTCTCTCGTGTGTACGCGGCATTAGTCACAATTTTTTCCCCCCAAAAATGTCCCCCCAAAAATGGGGGGAAATCTCTCTGCGTCTTATGAAGCGAATATTGACCAGGCCTCCCCCCACTGCCGCTGTCATATTCCATACAGGGCCGGCCGTGATCTGAGGGCATGGCCGCAGAAGGGAGGGGCTGTCTGTTGGTACTCACTGGGGTCCACGGCGGCAGCGACCATCTTTTTCAGGCCCGCAGCATGCATGTAGAAAGGAAAGGGGGCCCGGGAAGCTTTGCAGCAGGTGAGCAGGCCCAGTGTGCGGAGACACGCCCAGGCGACGTCATTACATGTTAGACCAGGAGAGGAGTCAGACCAGCAAGTCACAATAGGGCCAAGGACCAGGAGTCATTGGCACAGGTCAGGCTGCATTTCATTGGCACAGGTCAGGCTGCATTTCATTGGCACAGGTCAGGCTGCATTTCATGGGCACTGGTAAGGCTGCATTTAATTGGCACTGGTCAGGCTGCATTTCATGGGCACTGGTAAGGATGCATTTAATTGACATTGGTAAGGCTGCATTTAATTGCCACTGGTGAGGCTGTATTTAATTGGCACTGGTCAGTCTGCATTTCATGGGCGCTGGTAATGATTTTAATACACCATTTGGTTCTAAAACCTACAGTAGGTGTGTCTTATGGGGTGAAAAATACCATATATCGTGGTGTCTGAAAGCATCAAACCCCAGAGCGATGTTGCCATAAAGAGCCAGGTCCCAAGCCAGGTCTGGTGCCATAGCAAATGCATCCTGTGGATACTCATTTTGATGCTGTTCTTTATAGGGTTAGTTCACCTGTACCAAAAACTGCATATGCAGCTAAGGGACTTCTGTAGATAAAAATAAACTGTACAGCTTTGAACAAAGTTTAATAATGCCCTTTTTATAGATATAGGCCATTTACGTACCTCATGAAGCCTGGTTGGAAAACTTCTATAACATGTATATGTGTGTGGTGTATATATATACAGTGCCTTGAAAATGTATTAATACTCCTTGAAATTTTCCACATTTTGTCATGTTAAAACCACAAATGTAAATGTATTCTTTTGGGATTTTATGTGATACTTTTATGTCAATACTGTGTAGATCCACCTTTTGCTGCAGTTACAGATGCAAATCTTTTTAGCGATGTCTCTACCAGCTTTGCACATCTAGAGAGCGAAATTTTTGCCCATTCTTCTTTGCAAAATAGCTCAAGCTCTGTCAGATTGGATGGAAAGCATCTGTGAACAGCAATTTTTAAGTCTTGCCACAGATTCTCATTTGGATTTAGGCCTGGACTTGGCCATTCTAACACATGACTATGCTTTGATAGCTCTGGCTGTATGTTTAGGGTCATTGTCCTGCTGAAAGGTGAACCAGGGCCAGCACAGTGGTGTAGTGGTTAGCGCTTTCACCTAGCAGCAGTAGAGTCACTGGTTCAAATCCCGACCACGACACCATCTACCTGGAGTTTGCATGTTCTCCTTGTGCCTGCGTGGGTTTCCTCTGAGTACTCTGGTTTCCTCCCACACTCCAAAGACATGCTAGTAGGTTACTTAGACCCTGTCTAAAAATTGGCCAAAATATGTGTGTATATGTATGTGTATACCAGACACCGGCGCAAAGCACCCTGAGGCGATTTAGTTTGCATAGGTAGCGCTATACAATTCACTCATTCATTCATCCTTGCCCAGTCTCAAGTCTTTTGCAGAATCTAACAGGTTTTCTTCTAAGATTGTCCTGTATTTGGCTCCATCCATCTTCCCATCAACTCTGACCAGCTTCCCTGTCCCTGCTGTAGAAAAGCATCCCCACAACATGATGCTGCCACCACCATGTTTCACAGTGGGGGTGGTGTGTTCAGGGTGATGTCCAGTGTTAGTTTTCCACCACACATAGCAGTTTGCTTTTAGGCCCAAAAGTTAAATTATGGTCTCATCTGACCAGAGCACCTTCTCCCACATGTTTGCTGTGTCCCCCACATGGTTCTCGCAAACTGAAAATTTAACTTTTTATGGCTTTCTTTCAACAATGGCTTTCTTCTTGCCACTCTTCCATAAAGGCCAGATTTGTGGAGTGCATGACTAAGGCTGCTTTCACACTGGGGCGGTTTGCAGGCGTTATTGCGCTAAGAATAGCGCCTGCAAACCGACCCGAAACAGCTGTTGCTGTTCCTTCAGTGTGAAAGCCCGAGGGCTTTCACACTGAAGCGGTGCGCTTACAGGACGCTCAAAAATGTCCTGCAAGCCGCATCTTTGGCTCGCTATAGGAGCGGTATATTTACCGCTCCTATAGCGCCCGGTCCCATTGAAAACAATGGGGGAGCGCGCCGAACCCGCCCGCAAAACGCCGCTGCAGCGGCGGTTTGCGGGCGGTATTGACCCTTTTTCGGCCGCTCGCGGGGGTAAAAACACCCCGCGAGCGGCCGCAATGCGCCGCTAAATATAGCGCCGCTTTACCGCCAGCGCCCCCACCGCCCCAGTGTGAAAGCAGCCTAACAGTTGTCCTGTGGATAGATTCTCCCATCTGAGCTGTGGATCTCTGCAGCTGCTCCTGAGTTACCATGGGCCTCTTAAGCCCCATACACACGGTCGGATTTTCCGATGTATTCTGTCCTATCAGACAATGTTGTCGGAAATTCCGACCGTGTGTAGGCACCATCGGACAGTTTCCATCGGATTGTCTGACGGACAAAGTCCTATCTCCTGCTGGATAGATTTTTTGACAACAATGTCCGATCACACCAAATCCGATCGTGTGTAGCGAATTCCGACGGACAAAGTGCTACGCATGCTCAGATCACATTACAAGACCAAAGCTATTGGCTACTAGCCTCTACGTAGTCCCGTCGTAGGCAACAAACGTCACCACGTTCAGAATGATCGGATTTTCCGACAACTTTGTCCGACCGTGTGTACGCAAAACCAACATCGGACAAAGTACGATGGACATGATCCGACGGACCTGGTCCTCGGATAATCCGCGCGTGTGTATGGGGCTTTAGCTGTTTCTCTGATTATTGCTCTCCTTGCCTGGACTGTCAGTTTAGGTGGACGGCCATGTCTTGGTAGGTTTGCAGTTGTGTTATACTCTTTACATTTTTGGATGATGGATTGAACAATGCCCTGTAAGATGTTCAAAGCTTGGGATATTTGTTTATAACCTAACCCTGTCTTAAACTTCTCCACAACTTTATCCTTGACTTGTCTGGTGTGTTCCTTGGCCTTCATGATGCTGTTTGTTTACTAATGTTCTCTAACAAACCTCTGAGGGCTTCACAAAACAGCTGTATTTATACTGAGATTAAATTACACACAGATGGACTTTTGTTTTGTGTTTGCCCCTATTTATCATGAGCTGAACTCAAAGATCTACGACTTTTTCTATGTACACAAAAGGCCTATTTCTCTCAAATATTGTTCACAAATCTGTCTAAATCTGTGTTAGTGAGCACTTCTCCTTTGCTGATATAATCCATACACCTCACACGTGTGGCATATCAAGATGAAGATTAGACAGCATGATTACTGCACAGGTGTGCCTTAGGCTGGCCACAATAAAAGGCCACTCTAAAATGTGCAGTTTTATCACACAGCACAATGCCATAGATGCCGCAAGTTTAGAGGGAGCGTGCAATTGGCATGCTGACTGCAGGAATGTCCACCAGAGCTGTTGCCTTTGAATTGAATGTTCATTTCTTTACCATAAGCCGTCTCCAAAGTTGTTTCAGAGAATTTGGCAGTACATCCAACTGGCCTCACAACCGCAGACCACCTGTAACCAAACCAGCCCAGGACCTCCATATCCAGCATCTTCACCTCCAAGATCGTCTGAGACCAACCACCCGGACAGCTGCTGCAACTATTGGTTTGCATAACCAAAGAATTTCTGCACAAACTGTCAGAAACCGTCTCAGGGAAGCTCATCTGCATGCTCGTCGTCCTCATCGGGGTCTCGACCTGAATGCAGTTAGTCGTCATATCCGACTTGAGTGGGCAAATGCTCACATTCAATGGCATCTGGCACTTTGGAGAGGTGTTCTCTTCACGGATGAATTCCGGTTTTCATTGTACAGGGCAGATGGCAGACAGCGTGTATGACGTTGTGTGGGTGAGCGGTTTGCTGATGTCAATGTTGTGGATCGAGTGGCCCATGGTGGTGGTGGGGTTATGGTATGGGCAGGCGCATGCTATGGACAAGGAACACAGGTGCATTTTATTGATGGCATTTTGAATGCACAGAGATATCGTGATGAGATCCTGAGGCCCATTGTTGTGCCATTCAACCACAACCATCACCTCATGTTGCAGCATGATAATGCATGGTCCCATGTTGCAAGGATCTGTACACAATTCCTTGAAAGCTGAAAACATCCCAGTTCTTGCATGGCCAGCATACTCACGGACATGTCACCCATTGAGCATGTTTGGGATGCTCTGGATCGGCGTATACGACAGCGTGTTCCAGTTCCTGCCAATATCCAGCAACTTTTCACAGCCATTGAAGAGGAATGGACCAACATTCCACAGGCCACAATCAACAACCTGATCAACTCTATGCGAAGGAGATGTGCTGCACTGTGTGAGGCAAATGGTGGTCACACCAGATACTGACTACCCCCCCCCCCCCCCCCCAATACAGCAAAACTGCAAATTTTAGAGAGGCCTTTTATTGTTGCCAGCCTAAGGCACACCTGTGCAATAATCATGCTGTCTAATCAGCATCTTGATATGCCACACCTGTGAGGTGGATGGATTATCTTGGCAAAGGAGAAGTGCTCACTAACACAGATTTAGACAGATTTGTGAACAATATTTGAGAGAAATAGGCCTTTTGTGTACATAGAAAAAGTCATAGATCTTTGAGTTCAGCTCATGATAAATAGGGGCAAACACAAAAGTGTTGCGTTTATAATTTTGCTTAGTCTGAAAAGGGGGTAGCCTGCCTTGGGCTCAGGTCCTGGAGAGATCCTGCCAAAGACACAAGGAAGGGATCTGTCCTGGAGGCATGGGAGCAAGGAGAGGACAGAGTGAGTAGTTCAACACTGGTGGGAACCAACAAAGGAGGGAGACATGTAGCCAGTCTCCCTTGAAGACAGAGATGTGCTTAAGTATTCAGCCCTTTCCCTGAGGGTCAGCTGGATGGGCTGGTGAAGATAAACTGGGTGGGCTGGTGAAGAGTCGTTCGAGTGGACTGGTGTGAAGAGGTAGCCAGGAGGGCTAGTGAAAGAGGTAGTTGCAGCCAGGGTGCTGGGATCAGTGACCACAAAGGAAGCAAAAGCGACATTTACATGCTGTGTCACTCCACGTGTGCTACTTTTAAGAGACTATGAGCTCCTGCCTGTAATGGGCTGCTGCTGAACTGACAAATAGATTGTCAAATTCCCCCAGGAGTGTACTAGCAGAGACTGAGCAGGAGAGAAGTCAAATGTGTGCAGGAGGAGAGTGAAGAGGAGACTGTATATAACTGTGAATAGGAAGTTGTCCCCGAAGTTTGCTGAAGTCAAGTGGACGTCACATAACCTCCCATCCCTATCCAAGTTGTTAACCACCTAATAAACAACAAAAACAAAGCTACGGACTGTTTTTTGACTTTATGTGAATATTCAGTGTGCCTGGCTGAGCTGGAGTGTTACATATACACTATATTACCAAAAGTATCGGGACACTTGCCTTTTACATGCACATGAACTTTAATGGCATCCCAGTCTTAGTCCGTAGGGTTCAATATTGAGTTGGCCCACCCTTTGCAGCTATAACAGCTTCAACTCTTCTGGGAAGGCTGTCCACAAGGTTTAGGAGTGTGTCTATGGGAATGTTTGACCATTCTGCCAGAAGAGCATTTGTGAGGTCAGGCAATGATGTGGACAAGAAGGCCTGGCTCGCAGTCTCCACTCTAATTCATCCCAAAGGTGTTCTAAGGGTTCTAAGGTGTTCTAAGTTCCTTCAACCAAAACTCGCTCACCCATGTCTTTGCTTTGTGCACTGGTCCAAATCATTTGGTGAGGGGGGATTATGGTGTGGGGTTGTTTTCCAGGGGTTATGCTTAGTCCCTTAGTTCCAGTGAAGGGAACTCTTAAGGTGTCAGCATATAAAGACATTTTGGACACTTTCATGCTCCCAATTTTGTGAGAAAATTTGGGAATGGCCCCTTCCTGTTCCAATATGACTGTGCGCCAGTGCACAAAGCAAGGTCCATAAAGACATTGATGAGAAACCCCCTTTCCCTTGTGCATTTCCTGAACCGTGTTCAAAATGCACTTCATTTGCAATCGGTAATGTCTGGAGCGACTTCTGTGACCACAAGCCAAATGAGTCAGGTCCCTCTCCACTAACTTTTGAAAAAGGTCCATATCCTTGCCCCTGGAGCCAATCGAGTAGAAGTCCGACCTTAATCGAAAGGGGATGGTAGTGCGACCACCCAACATCTCCGTAGGGGCAGGTGCAGACTCAATAGCCAAATCTTCCAAATCGCAAAGAGCACATTGGAGAAAAAAAAGAACATACATTTCATTTAGGTACAGCGTTGCATGACCGTGCAATAGTCAGTTAAAGTAACGCAGTGCCGTATCTCAAAAAAATGGCCTGGTCATGAAGGGGGGTACATTTTCCGGATGTCAAGTGGATAATAAAAGAGAATGTTCACCTTGCATGGATCAGCATACCTCAACTGTCACATTAATGCATTTACATTTATTGATTTGAAAAAAAAAATATTTTTTGGCTAAATATTCCAATTGCTATTATGAATTAATGCACAGAAGCTCATTAAATATGTTAGACCTATTGAACCT
This sequence comes from Lithobates sylvaticus, assembly GCA_028564925.1. Classification (NCBI taxonomy): domain Eukaryota; kingdom Metazoa; phylum Chordata; class Amphibia; order Anura; family Ranidae; genus Lithobates; species Lithobates sylvaticus. The sequence goes on along the minus strand of CM053035.1, from coordinate 119,152,367 downwards.
GTGAGAATCAGTTTTTAGGGTAAACATAACTGGCTGGAGTAAAGCTGTTTTCATTGATAATGCGATATTATTAGAAAACACTAGAGGGCACCAATGCTTACCAAAAAAATATACATTGCTGCCACACTACTGCTAGCTTTTAACAAAAGTCAAAATAAATTGTACTGTAATAACGCTGTTTCCCAGCTCCAATGAACACTTTGCTTTCTTCATAAAAATCACAAGTAAAACCATAAACGTGGTTATTTCAAATGGTTACTAGTAAATTTGCCAAATATATTTTTCTATCTACAAATCTGGGAAATGAAGACTGAGTGATAAAATAAAATAAAAGCAAAAGGTAAGGGCACCAGGGATGATCTGGAAACGATAACTGCTTGGCTGTTGGTGGTTTTAATTGACCAAAAATCAGGAACATTGCTTGGATTCTAAAGAAGCCACAGTATTCCAGAGCATACTTCTAGGTGTAAATGTTAGCTTGCAAAGAACACCGCATGTATGTATTGTAAATGTATTTTATTGGAGTTTTTGTGATAGACCAACACAAATTGGCACATAATTGTGAAGTGGAAGGAAAATGCAAAATGGTTTTCAATTTTTTTTACAAACAAATATCTGAAAAGTGTGGCGTGCAATTGTATTCAGCCCCCTTTACTCTGATACCTCTAAGGCCCCTTTCACACTGGGACGGGAGTGGCGCCAGCGGTAAAGCAGCGCTATATTTAGCGCTGCTTTACCGTCGTTTTATCTGCGTTATTCGTCCGCTAGCGGTGCTATTTTAACCCCCGCTAGCGGCCGAAAAAAGGTTGAAACCCCCCGCAAAGCGCAGCCGCAGTGGCGCTTTGCGGCGGTATTACCGCGGTGTCCCATTGATTTAAATGGGTAGGAGCGGTGAATACACCGATCCAAAGATGCTGCTAGCAGGACTTTTGAGTTATTTGAGTTATTTTCATTTTAACCACTTGGGCACCTAAACCCCCCTCCTGCCCAGACAAATTTTCACCTTTAAGGCTGTCACTCTTTGAATGACAATTGCGCGGTCATACAACATTGTACCCAAATGAGCTTTCTTTTGGTTACTATGCCACATTGCGACTCTTCAGCCAGGATTTCAGAGCTGTTGCTTGGTACTCCTGGATAGTCCCAGGCAAAGGGAGCCCAGTCCTGACGCTGATAATAGCCGTCTGTAGGCAATCTCCAGCTCCCATTCTTGAATGGCCAGAAACTCTATATCTTCCAGTGCCCTTTTGAGAAGTTTAGTATCTCTTCTCTGAAATCCATGATTTTGTCCAACCGCCACTCCAAATCGTTCCCAAAGTTAGGGTCCCCTGACAGCTTCACGTACAATAGTCCCAGGCTGCTGTAGCCAAAGCCTTCTGTTGGGCTGTCATCCGCTATCCAAGAGCATGCTTGGGATACATGCCAATGGAGGGCTCTGTAGCACTCATCCAGACACATCTCTGCCCAGACCAGCCTGCTTAACTCAGCTGTCTGCTCCTTGTGCGGTCTTTCTCCCAAAAACAGCATCTGCAATCCATATTGTGGGCAGTAACTTTCCTGGATGGATGGGGGGGGATTTTTCATGAGCTAGCGTCTCCTTACAGAGTTCGCAGCGGATAGAATCGTACCATCCCAGCAGGACCTGCTCTGATACTGGTCCTCAGTGCCCATTAATGCTGCCTATTAGGGATGAGCCGAACACCCCCGGGTTCGGTTCGAACCAGAACCTTCGAACGGACCGAAAGTTCGCGCGAATTTTCGAACCCTATACGTTATAATGGACGCGAACGTTCGAAATCAAAAGTGCTAATTACAACGGCCAATATGCATGTTAATGTCATAAAACAGGTTTGGGGACCCGGGTCCTGCCCCAGGGGACATATATCAATGCAAAATTTTAATGATGCATAAAGTGAAAAAAAAAAAAAGTGAAATTTTCCTTTAAATATGGTACCTGGGGGGTGTCTAAAGTATGCCTGTGAAGTGGCATGTGTTTCCCGTGTTTAGAACTGTCCTTGCACAAAATGACATTTGTAAAGGAAAAAAAGAAGCCATTTAAAACCACTTGCGGCTTTAGGTTTGTTCTTAAGTAGAATCTGAACAGGTACATTATGAAGTGTAGCTCCATCCCAAAAAAATCTATTTTTAAGCTTTTTGGAGAACATAGGGAGGGGTTATCACCCCTGTAACATTTGCTGTCTTTGCACATCTGTTCAGAACATGTCACCTCACTTTCCGTCCCAATGACAAATGTTTTTGGAAAAGTGGGGTTTTAATTGAAGCAAGGATTGGTGATAAAGTATCAGTAGAGAGGAGATACCTTTTTCCCAAATTAAATCTAACAGGATAGAATTTCCCTTCCTAGGGGTAGATTTCCTCTCACTTCCTGTTTTCTCTTTCCATTTGCAAGTAGGAGTCGTTTGTAAGTTGGATGTTTGAAAGTAGGGGCCTGGCGTATATACTCTGCAGAAATTTGCCCTATTAGATGTTGGTGTAGCCACAAGACTGGTGGGCACAGGAATGGGCCCTGCTATGAGTTAATAGATCAAGATTTGTAATTGCATGCACCTGTTGAACAGGTCAGAAAAATTGGGGGTGGGGTGGTGGTGGACGGTGTTGCCACAAGACTGTAAGCTCTCACAGTTACTCTTGGTGGGCGCAGGAATGGGCCCTGCTGTGAGTTATTAGATCAAGATTTGTAATTGCAAGCACCTGATGAACAGGGCAGAAAAATTGGGCCTTTGGCGGTGGTGGTGGACGGTGTTGCCACAAGACTGTAGGCCCTCATAGTTACTCTTGGTGGGCGCAGGAATGGGCCCTGCTGTGAGTTATTAGATCAAGATTTGTAATTGCAAGCACCTGATGAACAGGGCAGAAAAATTGGGCCTTTGGCGGTGGTGGTGGACGGTGTTGCCACAAGACTGTAGGCCCTCACAGTTACTCTTGGTGGGCGCAGGAATGGGCCCTGTTGTGAGTTATTAGATCAAGATTTGTAATTGCAAGCACCTGATGAACAGGGCAGAAAAATTGGGCCTTTGGCGGTGGTGGTGGACGGTGTTGCCACAAGACTGCAGGCCCTCATAGTTACTCTTGGTGGGCGCAGGAATGGGCCCTGCTGTGAACTATTAGATCAAGATTTGTAATTACCCGCCCCTGTTAAACAGGGGCTGAAAAATTGTGCCTTAGGCACTGGTGCTGGTGCCACAACACTGCAACCCCTCACAGAGACTGTACTTGGAGCACAGCAGTCACACGTGTTGCGAAGCATTTTTTTAAAAAAATTGTAAGTACCCGCCCCTGTTAAACAGGGGCTGAAAAATTGTGCCTTAGGCACTGGTGCTGGTGCCACAACACTGCAACCCGGCCCTCACAGAGACTGTACTTGGAGCACAGCAGTCACACGTGTTGCGAAGCATTTTTTTAAAAAATTGTAAGTACCCGCCCCTGTTAAACAGGGGCTGAAAAATTGTGCCTTAGGCACTGGTGCTGGTGCCACAACACTGCAACCCGGCCCTCACAGATACTGTACTTGGAGCACAGCAGTCACACGTGTTGCGAAGCATTTTTTTAAAAAATTGAAGTACCCGCCCCTGTTAAACAGGGGCTGAAAAATTGTGCCTTAGGCACTGGTGCTGGTGCCACAACACTGCAACCCGGCCCTCACAGAGACTGTACTTGGAGCACAGCAGTCACACGTGTTGCGAAGCATTTTTTTAAAAAATTGGAAGTACACGCCCCTGTTAAACAGGGGCTGAAAAATTGTGCCTTAGGCACTGGTGTGGTGGCATGGATCATTGAGGAGGAGGAAGAGGATAGTCAGTGAACATAAGAGGACAGTCACTCAGCATCAGCATAGGCAGTCTTGAAGGGATGTGACATTAAAAATTATTCGGTTATATCCGCCTCAGGTGCCTGGTAGCTGGTGGTGATCCAAGACTGATTCATTTTGATGAATGTCAGTCGATCAACCGAGGCGGTGGACAGGCGCACCCTATGATCAGTCACAAATCCTCCAGCAGCACTGAATGTGCGTTCGGAAAGAACGCTGGAGGCAGGACAGGCCAGTAGCTCAATTGCATACTGTGCAAGCTCTGGCCAGTGATCCATCCTCAGGACCCAGTAAGCCAGAGGATTTTCGGTGGGAAAGGTGTCCAAGTCTGACCTTGCCCCAAGGTATTCCTGCACCATGTATATCAGACGCTGGCGATGGTTGCTGGAACCGATCATACCTTGGGGCTGCGGACTAAAAAATTGTCTGAACGCATCGGTCAGACGTCCACCTTCCCCACCGCTCCTTCTGCCACTGACCGAAGCCTCAGCAACTCGTCGCCCAGGACCAGGAGTTTGTAGCCTCCCAGTTTCTGGGAACGCGTTGCACAGACCTTTCTGCAAGGCCTCCCTGAGATGTCTCATCCTCTGCTCCCTCTGCGACGGCAAGATAAGGTCCGCAACCTTACCCTTGTACCGCGGATCAAGGAGAGTGGCCAGCCAGTAATGGTCCCTCTCCTTGATCCGAAGAACACGAGGATCCTTCCGCAGGCTTTGCAGGATCAGGGAGGCCATGCAGCGTAGGTTAGCTGAGGCATTCGGTCCGGAGTCTTCTGGGTCACTGAGGATGACATGATCGCCAGCCACCTCCTCCCAGCCACGTACAAGTCCACTGGTTTGTTGGGACTGTACATCATCCCTAAAAGACTGCTGCTGCTGATGCTGAGTGCCAGGCTCCACCTCCATGCTCACACAATCCTCCTCCTCCTCCTCCTCCTCCTCCTCCTCATCCTCTTCCTGTGTGATGGGTGGGACAGAAGGAACACTGTCCGGATAAAGGGGGCCTTGAGAGGCAAGGAAGTCCTCCTCTTCCTGCCTCTGTTCTGCCTCAAGTGCCCTGTCCATTATCCCACGCAGCGTATGCTCCAACAGGTGGACAAGAGGGACAGTGTCACTGATGCATGCACTGTCACTGCTCACCATCCTCGTGGCCTCCTCAAATGGTGAGAGGACAGTGCATGCATCCCTGATCATGCTCCACTGACGTGGGGAAAAAAAACCAAGCTCCCCTGACCCTGTCCTGGTGCCGTAGTCGCAAAGGTACTCATTGATGGCCCTCTGCTGCGTGTGCAGTCGCTGCAGCATGGCCAACGTTGAGTTCCACCTGGTGGGCATGTCACATATTAGGCGGTTCTTGGGCAGGTTCAGCTCCTTTTGCAGCTCAGTCAGCCGAGCACTGGCATTATAAGATCGGCGGAAATGCACACAGACTTTCCTGGCCTGCCTCAGGACATCCTGTAAGCCTGGGAACCTGCCCAAGAACCGCTGCACCACCAGGTTGAGGACGTGAGCCATGCAGGGCACATGGGTGAGCTGCCCCTGTCGCAGGGCGGAGAGGAGGTTGGTGCCATTGTCAGAAACGACCATTCCTGGCTTAAGCTGACGTGGCGTCAACCACCTCTCGGCCTGCCCCTGCAGAGCTGCCAGAACCTCTGGCCCAGTGTGGCTCCTGTCCCCCAAACACACCAGCGCAAGCACGGCATGGCATCTTTTTGCCTGCGTACTTGCGTAGCCCCTTGTACGCCTACGGAGCACCGCTGGTTCCAAGGACAGAGCACTGGAGGACGAAGAAGAGGAGGGGGTGGAGGAGAGAGGTGTGTCACAACCAGTAGCAGTAGTCGCGTTTTGGAGGCGTGGTGGCGGAACAACCTCCAACACTACTGCACCTTGTCCTGCATCCCTCCCAGCTGCCAATAGAGTGACCCAATGGGCCGTGAAAGAAAGGTACCGTCCCTGTCCATGCCTGCTGGACCATGAGTCAGCGGTAATATGCACCTTACCGCTGACCGCCCTGTCCAGCGAGGCATGGACATTGCCCTCCACATGCCGGTAGAGAGACGGAATCGCCTTCCGCGAGAAAAAGTGGCGTTTGGGAACCTGCCACTGAGGAACCGCACATTGAACAAACTCACGGAAGGGGGCCGAGTCTACCAACTGAAAAGGCAGCAGTTGAAGTGCTAGCAATTTAGCAAGGCTAGCATTCAACCGCTGGGCATGTGGATGGCTGGGAGTGTACTTCTTTCTACGGTCCAGCAGCTGGGGCAGGGAAATTTGCCTGCTGCAATCGGACGTCGGTGTACTGCAAGTACTTGGTTGTGACACACCGAATTCTACACCTTCAGTCCTCTCAGAGCAGCTTTCAGAGAGGACTGAAGGTGTAGTGGGGATGGAGATCCCAGCTGAGGAGGAGCAAAGAGAGGTCCGCTTAGTTCTTTGGTGTGGGTCTTTTATGTGTGCCTGCCAACGAGCTGCATGGCAGGTCGCCATATGTCTGGTCATGCTTGTCGTGCCCAAGCGGCTGATGTTTTGGCCACGCGAGATACGCTTGAGACAAATATTGCAAATAGCAGTGGTGCGATCTGCTGCACTCGTCTCAAAAAAGGCCCACACCAAAGAACTTTTCTGATAACGTGCAGAGGCAGCGCCCTGCACAGGCAGAGCTCTGCGGTGTTGTACAGTTGCTGTGCTGGCCTCTACCTGGCCTCCAGGGGGCATCCTGCCTCGTTGGACATGTGACGCCGCATCCTCCTCCTCCTCGTCCTCCTCCTCATCCTCTCTCCCTTGAGGCACCCACGTGGAGTCAGTGACCTCATCATCCCCTCCCTCTTCACCACTAGAGCAAACCTGGCAGTAAGCTGCAGCTGGTGGAACAGTACTGCCAGATTCCTCAAGCTGGGTATCGTCATCCGAGCCTTCGAATCGTTGGGCATCCTCCTGGAGCATGTACCCAACACTGTGCTCAAAGAGTTCGGGGGACTCCTCAGGAGGACATGGTGGGTCTAGGGAAGGGGTGGCTGATGATGCTCTGTCAGTACCCTGAGCCTGGGTGAGAGAGGATGAGGAGGATGAGGAGGGCTTGGTCATCCATTCTACCAAGCCTTCAGCATGATGCGGCTCCACATGTCCAGCTGCCGAAAACAAAGACGCGCGTGTCCCATGGCCACGTGCTGATGACGATGCACGACCACGTCCACGTCCACGGCCACGTCCACTAGAAACAGAGCCTGCCTGCCCTGTGTTCTTGGCTCTGAACGCTCTGCCTCCCCTTGGCGGTCTTCCAGCCATTGTAGTCGGTAGTCCTGTGGGTGCTGCTGAGAAGAAAATATAGGAGCTCTGTGTGATGCCACTAACACACTAGAAGTCCTATGGGTGCTTCTGCAAAGAAAATAGAGGAGCTCTGTGTGATGCCACTAACACACTAGAAGTCCTGTGGATGCTTCTGCAAAAAAAATAGAGGAGCTCTGTGTGATGCCACTAACACACTAGAAGTCCTGTGGGTGCTTCTGCAAAGAAAATAGAGGAGCTCTGTGTGATGCCACTAACACACTAGAAGTCCTGTGGGTGCTTCTGCAAAGAAAATAGAGGAGCTCTGTGTGATGCCACTAACACACTAGAAGTCCTGTGGGTGCTTCTGCAAAGAAAATAGAGGAGCTCTGTGTGATGCCACTAACACACTAGAAGTCCTGTGGGTGCTTCTGCAAAGAAAATAGAGGAGCTCTGTGTGATGCCACTAACACACTAGAAGTCCTGTGGGTGCTTCTGCAAAGAAAATAGAGGAGCTCTGTGTGATGCCACTAACACACTAGAAGTCCTGTGGATGCTTCTGCAAAAAAAATAGAGGAGCTCTGTGTGATGCCACTAACACACTAGAAGTCCTGTGGGTGCTTATGCAAAGAAAATAGAGGAGCTCTGTGTGATGCCACTAACACACTAGAAGTCCTGTGGGTGCTTATGCAAAGAAAATAGAGGAGCTCTGTGTGATGCCACTAACACACTAGAAGTCCTGTGGGTGCTTCTGCAAAGAAAATAGAGGAGCTCTGTGTGATGCCACTAACACACTAGAAGTCCTGTGGGTGCTTCTGCAAAAAAAATAGAGGAGCTCTGTGTGATGCCACTAACACACTAGAAGTCCTGTGGGTGCTTATGCAAAGAAAATAGAGGAGCTCTGTGTGATGCCACTAACACACTAGAAGTCCTGTGGGTGCTTCTGCAAAGAAAATAGAGGAGCTCTGTGTGATGCCACTAACACACTAGAAGTCCTGTGGGTGCTTCTGCAAAGAAAATAGAGGAGCTCTGTGTGATGCCACTAACACACTAGAAGTCCTGTGGTGCTGCTGAGAAGAATATATAGAGGAGCTCTGTGTGATGCCACTAACACACTAGAAGTCCTATGGGTGCTTCTGCAAAGAAAATAGAGGAGCTCTGTGTGATGCCACTAACACACTAGAAGTCCTGTGGGTGCTTCTGCAAAGAAAATAGAGGAGCTCTGTGTGATGCCACTAACACACTTCTGCTGCTGAGAAGAATATATAGGAGCTCTGTGTGATGCCACTAACACACTAGAAGTCCTATGGGTGCTTCTGCAAAGAAAATAGAGGAGCTCTGTGTGATGGGACTAACACACTTCAAGTCCTATAGGTGCTTCTGGGAAGAAAATAAGGTCTGTGTGATGGGACTAACACACTTCAAGTCCTATAGTTGCTTCTGGGAACAAAATATAGCTCTGTGTGTGTGATGGGACTAACACACTTCAAGTCCTATAGGTGCTTCTGGGAACAAAAATATAGCTCTGTGTGTGTGATGGGACTAACACACTTCAAGTCCTATAGGTGCTTCTGGGAAAAAATATAGCTCTGTGTGTGTGATGGGACTAACACACTTCAAGTCCTATAGGTGCTTCTGGGAAGAAAATATAGCTCTGTGTGTGTAATGGGACTAACACACTTCAAGTCCTATAGGTGCTTCTGGGAACAAAATATAGCTCTGTGTGTGTGATGGGACTAACACACTTCAAGTCCTATAGGTGCTTCTGGGAACAAAATATAGCTCTGTGTGTGTGATGGGACTAACACACTTCAAGTCCTATAGGTGCTTCTGGGAACAAAATATAGCTCTGTGTGTGTGATGGGACTAACACACTTCAAGTCCTATAGGTGCTTCTGGGAACAAAATATAGCTCTGTGTGTGTGATGGGACTAACACACTTCAAGTCCTATAGGTGCTTCTGGGAACAAAATATAGCTCTGTGTGTGTGATGGGACTAACACACTTCAAGTCCTATAGGTGCTTCTGGGAACAAAATATAGCTCTGTGTGTGTGATGGGACTAACACACTTCAAGTCCTATAGGTGCTTCTGGGAACAAAATATAGCTCTGTGTGTGTGATGGGACTAACACACTTCAAGTCCTATAGGTGCTTCTGGGAACAAAATATAGCTCTGTGTGTGTGATGGGACTAACACACTTCAAGTCCTATAGGTGCTTCTGGGAAGAAAATATAGCTCTGTGTGTGTGATGGGACTAACACACGTCAAGTCCTATAGGTGCTTCTGGGAAGAAAATATAGCTCTGTGTGTGTGATGGGACTAACACACTTCAAGTCCTATAGGTGCTTCTGGGAACAAAATATAGCTCTGTGTGTGTGATGGGACTAACACACTTCAAGTCCTATAGGTGCTTCTGGGAACAAAATATAGCTCTGTGTGTGTGATGGGACTAACACACTTCAAGTCCTATAGGTGCTTCTGGGAACAAAATATAGCTCTGTGTGTGTGATGGGACTAACACACTTCAAGTCCTATAGGTGCTTCTGGGAACAAAATATAGCTCTGTGTGTGTGATGGGACTAACACACTTCAAGTCCTATAGGTGCTCTGGGAAGAAAATATAGCTCTGTGTGTGTAATGGGACTAACACACTTCAAGTCCTATAGGTGCTTCTGGGAACAAAATATAGCTCTGTGTGTGTGATGGGACTAACACACTTCAAGTCCTATAGGTGCTTCTGGGAAGAAAATATAGCTCTGTGTGTGTGATGGGACTAACACACTTCAAGTCCTATAGGTGCTTCTGGGAACAAAATATAGCTCTGTGTGTGTGATGGGACTAACACACTTCAAGTCCTATAGGTGCTTCTGGGAACAAAATATAGCTCTGTGTGTGTGATGGGACTAACACACTTCAAGTCCTATAGGTGCTTCTGGGAACAAAATATAGCTCTGTGTGTGTGATGGGACTAACACACTTCAAGTCCTATAGGTGCTTCTGGGAAAGAAAATATAGCTCTGTGTGTGTAATGGGACTAACACACTTCAAGTCCTATAGGTGCTTCTGGGAACAAAATATAGCTCTGTGTGTGTGATGGGACTAACACACTTCAAGTCCTATAGGTGCTTCTGGGAACAAAATATAGCTCTGTGTGTGTGATGGGACTAACACACTTCAAGTCCTATAGGTGCTTCTGGGAACAAAATATAGCTCTGTGTGTGTGATGGGACTAACACACTTCAAGTCCTATAGGTGCTTCTGGGAACAAAATATAGCTCTGTGTGTGTGATGGGACTAACACACTTCAAGTCCTATAGGTGCTTCTGGGAACAAAATATAGCTCTGTGTGTGTGATGGGACTAACACACTTCAAGTCCTATAGGTGCTTCTGGGAACAAAATATAGCTCTGTGTGTGTGATGGGACTAACACACTTCAAGTCCTATAGGTGCTTCTGGGAACAAAATATAGCTCTGTGTGTGTGATGGGACTAACACACTTCAAGTCCTATAGGTGCTTCTGGGAACAAAATATAGCTCTGTGTGTGTGATGGGACTAACACACTTCAAGTCCTATAGGTGCTTCTGGGAACAAAATATAGCTCTGTGTGTGTAATGGGACTAACACACTTCAAGTCCTATAGGTGCTTCTGGGAACAAAATATAGCTCTGTGTGTGTGATGGGACTAACACACTTCAAGTCCTATAGGTGCTTCTGGGAACAAAATATAGCTCTGTGTGTGTGATGGGACTAACACACTTCAAGTCCTATAGGTGCTTCTGGGAACAAAATATAGCTCTGTGTGTGTGATGGGACTAACACACTTCAAGTCCTATAGGTGCTTCTGGGAACAAAATATAGCTCTGTGTGTGTGATGGGACTAACACACTTCAAGTCCTATAGGTGCCTCTGGGAAGAAAATATAGCTCTGTGTGTGTGATGGGACTAACACACTTCAAGTCCTATAGGTGCTTCTGGGAACAAAATATAGCTCTGTGTGTGTGATGGGACTAACACACTTCAAGTCCTATAGGTGCTTCTGGGAAGAAAATATAGCTCTGTGTGTGTGATGGGACTAACACACTTCAAGTCCTATAGGTGCTTCTGGGAACAAAATATAGCTCTGTGTGTGTGATGGGACTAACACACTTCAAGTCCTATAGGTGCTTCTGGGAACAAAATATAGCTCTGTGTGTGTGATGGGACTAACACACTTCAAGTCCTATAGGTGCTTCTGGGAACAAAATATAGCTCTGTGTGTGTGATGGGACTAACACACTTCAAGTCCTATAGGTGCTTCTGGGAAGAAAATATAGCTCTGTGTGTGTGATGGGACTAACACACTTCAAGTCCTATAGGTGCTTCTGGGAACAAAATATAGCTCTGTGTGTGTGATGGGACTAACACACTTCAAGTCCTATAGGTGCTTCTGGGAACAAAATATAGCTCTGTGTGTGTGATGGGACTAACACACTTCAAGTCCTATAGGTGCTTCTGGGAACAAAATATAGCTCTGTGTGTGTGATGGGACTAACACACTTCAAGTCCTATAGGTGCTTCTGGGAACAAAAATATAGCTCTGTGTGTGTGATGGGACTAACACACTTCAAGTCCTATAGGTGCTTCTGGGAACAAAATATAGCTCTGTGTGTGTGATGGGACTAACACACTACAAGTCCTATAGGTGCTTCTGGGAACAAAATATAGGAGCTCTGCCTGCCTGCCACGAACACACTACAAGTCCTATAGGTGCTTCTGGGAACAAAATATAGGAGCTCTGCCTGCCTGCCACGAACACACTACAAGTCCTATAGGTGCTTCTGGTAACAAAATATAGGAGCTCTGCCTGCCTGCCACGAACACACTACAAGTCCTATAGGTGCTTCTGGTAACAAAATATAGGAGCTCTGCCTGCCTGCCACGAACACACTACAAGTCCTATAGGTGCTTCTGGTAACAAAATATAGGAGCTCTGCCTGCCTGCCACGAACACACTACAAGCCCCTCTTTCTCAATCAATCTTTGTAACTGAATCTATCTAACTCAATTTCTGTAAGTGAATCTCTCTACCTAACTAAATCGAGCAGAGTGTCACAGAATCAGCCTGCTCAATCTGCGCCGGAACAGCATGTGACCGGCGCAGACGGCGTGGCGGCCTTTTATAGGGGGGGGGCGTGTACTACAGCCCCTGAGCTGTAATTGGCTACAGGCGTCCTGCCTGTAGCCAATTATGGCTCTTCGAGTTTCCGGGGCTGTGATTGGCCAAGCATGCGGGGTCACAGTGCATGCTTGGCCAATCATCAGCCAGCAATGCACTGCGCCGGCCGCGCCGGCCGCAATGCATTGCGGGGCCGCGCGCCTCACACGAACGTGATGCGAGCGGCCAAAATAGTTCTGGGCTCGCCGAGCGAGCGAACGCCCGGTGCTCGATGCGAACGTGGGTTCGCATCGAGCACCGGGCCCATCCCTACTGCCTATCAGTGCCCATTGATGCCTCCTATAAGTGCTCATCAATCCCTCCTATCATTGCCCATTAGTGCCTCCTATCAGTGGTCACCAAGCCCACCAATCAGTGCCCATTAGTGCCTCCTATTAGTGCTCATGAATGCCGTCTGCCTTCCAGCATGGCTCCGAGCGTCTCTCTCATGGAACAGCTCAGAGCCCCAGAGCCGGCATGGATATCGCTCTCTCCCGCCTCCTTCCTCTCTCGCACGGGATGGGAGAGGAGACAACCAATCTGCTCCTTCTTCCCCCGACCCTCTCCTGTGTGTGAAGTCAAATCTGAAGCTAAGGAGCTCACACTTCCTGTGGACACAGCACACACTGACGTCACTGGTTGCTAGATGCCAGGCAGCTCTAGCAACAAGAGTCAGCCTGAGTGTCAAGAACTGGTGCGACCAGAACTGTGTGGACTGCAATAGAGTGAACCAAACAGGTGTAAAGTGAAAATAATATAATTTATTATAAGGAAAGTAAATAGACAAAAGTAAACGCACCTCCAATATGACAAACAGTGATTAACTAGCAACCAACCCCACTGACACACAACAAATAACTGCCTAAACCAAAAGTATACAGTGGTGTGAAAAAGTGTTTGCCCCCTTCCTCATTTCCTGTTCCTTTGCATGTTTGTCACACTTAAGTGTTTCGGAACATCAAACCAATTTAAACAATAGTCAAGGACAACACAAGTAAACACAAAATGCAATTTGTAAATGAAGGTGTTTATTATTAAGGTGAAAAAAAATCCAAACCATCATGGCCCTGTGTGAAAAAGTGATTGCCCCCTAAACCTAATAACTGGTTGGGCCACCCTTAGCAGCAACAACTGCAACCAAGCGTTTGCGATAACGTGCAATGAGGCTTTTACAGCGTCCTGGAGGATTTTTGGCCCACTCATCTTTGCAGAATTGTCCTAATTCAGTTACATTAGAGGGATTTCGAGCATGAACGGCCTTTTTAAGGTCATACCACAACATCTCAATAGGATTCAGGTCAGGACTTTGGCTAGGCCACTCCAAAGTCTTCATTTTGTTTTTCTTCAGCCATTCGGTGGTGGACTTGCTGGTGTGTTTAGGATCATTGTCCTGCTGCAGAACCCAAGTTCGTTTCAGCTTGAGTACACGAACAGATGGTCGGACATTCTCCTTCAGGATCTCTTGGTAGACAGCAGAATTCATAGTTCCTTTTATCACGGCAAGTCTTCCAGGTCCTGAAGCAGCAAAACAGCCCCAGACCATCACACTACCACCACCATATTTTACTGTTGGTATAATGTTCTTTTTCTGAAATGCAGTGTTCCTTCTACGCCAGATATACTTGGACACACACCTTCCAAAGAGTTCCACTTTTGTCTCATCGGTCCACAGAATGTTGTCCCAAAAGTCTTGGGGATCATCAAGATGTGTTGTGGAGAAATTGAGACGAGCTTTGATGTTCTTTTTGCTCAGCAGTGGTTTTCTCCTTGGAACTCTGCCATGCAGGCCATTTTTGCCCAGTCTTTTCCTGATGGTGGAGGCATGAACGCTGACCTTAACTGAGGCAAGTGAGGCCTGCAGTTCCTTGGACGTTGTTGTGGGGTCTTTTGTGACCTCTTGGATGAGTCGTTGCTGCGCTCTTGGGGTAATTTTGGGCGGCCGGCCACTCCTGGGAAGGTTCACCACTGTTCCATGTCTTCGCCATTTGTGGATAATGGCTCTCACTGTGGTTCGCTGGATTCCCAAAGCTTTGGAAATGGCTTTATAACCCTTTCCAGACTGATAGATCTCAATTACTTTCTTTCTCAATTGTTCCTGAATTTCTTTGGGTCTCGGCATGATGTGTAGCTTTTAAGGATCTTCTGGTGGACCTTACTGTGTCAAGCAGCTCCTATTTAAGTGATGCCTTGATTGTGAACAGGTGTGGCAATAATCAGGCCTGGGTGTGGCTAGAGAAATTGAACTCAGGTGTGGACAACCACAGTTATAGTATGTTTTAACAAGGGGGGCAATCACTTTTTCACACAGGGCCATGATGGTTTGGATTTTTTTTCACCTTTAATAATAAACACCTTCATTTACAAATTGCATTTTGTGTTTACTTGTGTTGTCCTTGACTATTGTTTAAATTGGTTTGATGTTCCGAAACACTTAAGTGTGACAAACATGCAAAGGAACAGGAAATGAGGAAGGGGGCAAACACTTTTTCACACCACTGTATACTGTACAGGAGTAAGAGGTAATCGTAAACAAGCCAGGGTCATACATGGGAGATCAAGCAGATTGGGCTGGGAGAGGGTAACCGGAGACAGGGGGAACAGGTGGAAGGGATCAAGCTGCAGGGAAGGGGTCCAGAAACGGATACAGGATCGCAGGATAACAGGATACAGGATCAGAATCAGGATACAGGATCACAGGCTAGCGAACACAGGTCAGGGCTCAAGGAACAATACCAAGGCAAATGTGTGCAGCATCTGCAGGTATATATATACACCTCCTGCTATCAGTCTCAGGTGCCGCCTGATTGCAGGAGATGCCGGGAGACACCCACTGGTGGACACCAGTACTGCGGCCCATAGATCTGACAGTTCCACCAGCAGGTGAAACCTTTCCTGACACGGAGCCAGCGATATGGCGGCTGAGTCCATCCCTGTCCCCTGCATTCCAGACTGCTCACAGTCCCAGTGTCTGTTTCTTTTAATTGGGGGTACATGGGGGGCACAGTATAATGTTGGGGGGGCCATGGCCCCCTCTGCCTCCCCCCAGTGATGCCACTGGTGCTGCGGCAGCTATCATTAACATCAGTGTGAGCACACAGTCAGCACAGCATAGAGCACACTGCTCCCGAGTGAGGGTTCCTCCATCCATCAAGTCTGTAGCTATTTTCTCGAAAAAAGGTACAGCTAGCAACAGAGAATAAGCAAAACTGTAGTGCACACACTCCCTTTACCTATGCCATGACCTGTTTGTTGCTCTTGATTGAATTATACAGCAGTTAAATATGATCATCACCATCATTGATGAGGATCAAATTTAGCTGCTGTTTAATTTACCATCATTATAATTACACTGTATAAGTGCTTTGAACCACACAGCATCTGTACTATGCGATTATCATGATGATAATGACGATAAATTAACAGTTGGCTTCAGCATTCTCATTATCAAGAATGAGCTCAGGTGTGCTCAGATTCTAGTCTGAATGCACCTGAGCTATCCCGCTCTCATAAAACTGTCACAATGCCCCACATATGTGGCCGAGGCATTCTCTGCCCCACGGCCGCATATATACATACCTCTTGTATACATGCAGCCGCAGAGCAGGGAATTCCTCAGCTGCTTATAATTGGTGGGACATTGTGACAGTGGCATGATAGCTCAGATTCATTCAGACTAGGATCTGAACACACCTGAGCTCATTCCTGCTTTCCCTGGAAGACAAAGCTGCATTTTTTTTTTTACAGGGGGGGACAGGGGCAGGGGCAGGGTTCGAGGGTGGGGTCAGAGGGCCCCATCAGGTAGGCTGTACGGGGGCCCCATGATTTCTGACAGCGGCCCTGGCTGTACATTCTATACGGCACACTTCTCTTTTCTGCATTTGGTACTTTCCATCCTTTACTCTACACTTTTCTGCTCTGCACTTGGTGCTGTACATTTGATATTTGACACTACTCTGCTCTACATTTGGTGCAGTACGTTCTATACTTCACACTACTCTTGTGCTTTGCACTTAGTGCTGTGCATTCTTTACTACAAAGCCCTCGGCTTTGCATTTGGTGCTGTTTGTTCTATAATTCATGCCACCCTGGGCTGTAAATGGCAACGTACATTCTATGCTCCACCACTCTGCTCTCTATATAATCGTATACTGTAGATTCATTACTTTACAATGATCTACTTTTTATATGATGTTTTAAATTGTGTGCCACACACAGCTCTGCTCTACACTTGGTGCTGTACATTGTATTCTACACACTGTTCTGCACTGCACTTGCCCCTGTGCATTCCACTGCTTTGCATTTGGTGCTGCACATCCTATATGGCACAGCACGGCATATGCACTGATGGGCAAATCTAGCTATTGGCAAATCATATAAAAAATTTGGCAAACTTAAACTTAGAGGGAAATCCCATTTAAGTCTATAGGAGGTGAGTTTTCTGTGTAAATTATGACTATTTTTAGGGCAAAGAGACAAACTACTCAGAGGTAGCTATCATTGGGGAAATGTACCAATGTAAAATATTTTTTATTAAACTCTCTTTAAGAAAGTAGAATAGATAAAAAAAGAGCACAGACTGAGGTTTTACTATAGCAATTAAAGTGGTATTAAGCCTCTTTTCTTTTTTTACCGTACTAAGTAATGTAAAGTTGTGCAACATTACCGTATTCTTGTTTACAAAAGTTTTAGAGATTCATAAAAAAATTTACAAAACTGTGAGGATATTGTACAGTAGATGATATAAAATAATACTACAGAAATATACAACTAGTATAGGGCTGAGTATCATACACATACAGTGGTGTGAAAAAAGTGTTTGCCCCCTTCCTCATTTCCTGTTCCTTTGCATGTTTGTCACACTTAAGTGTTTCGGAACATCAAACCAATTTAAACAATAGTCAAGGACAACACAAGTAAACACAAAATGCAATTTGTAAATGAAGGTGTTTATTATTAAAGGTGAAAAAAAATCCAAACCATCATGGCCCTGTGTGAAAAAGTGATTGCCCCCCTTGTTAAAACATACTATAACTGTGGTTGTCCACACCTGAGTTCAATTTCTCTAGCCACACCCAGGCCTGATTATTGCCGCACCTGTTCACAATCAAGGCATCACTTAAATAGGAGCTGCTTGACACAGTAAGGTCCACCAGAAGATCCTTAAAAGCTACACATCATGCCGAGACCCAAAGAAATTCAGGAACAATTGAGAAAAGAAAGTAATTGAGATCTATCAGTCTGGAAAGGGTTATAAAAGCCATTTCCAAAGCTTTGGGAATCCAGCGAACCACAGTGAGAGCCATTATCCACAAATAGCGAAGACATGGAACAGTGGTGAACCTTCCCAGGAGTGGCCGGCCGCCCAAAATTACCCCAAGAGCGCAGCGACGACTCATCCAAGAGGTCACAAAAGACCCCATAACAACGTCCAAGGAACTGCAGGCCTCACTTGCCTCAGTTAAGGTCAGCGTTCATGCCTCCACCATCAGGAAAAGACTGGGCAAAAATGGCCTGCATGGCAGAGTTCCAAGGAGAAAACCACTGCTGAGCAAAAAGAACATCAAAGCTTGTCTCAATTTCTCCACAACACATCTTGATGATCCCCAAGACTTTTGGGACAACATTCTGTGGACCGATGAGACAAAAGTGGAACTCTTTGGAAGGTGTGTGTCCAAGTATATCTGGCGTAGAAGGAACACTGCATTTCAGAAAAAGAACATTATACCAACAGTAAAATATGGTGGTGGTAGTGTGATGGTCTGGGGCTGTTTTGCTGCTTCAGGACCTGGAAGACTTGCTGTGATAAAAGGAACTATGAATTTTTCCCTAATCGTCTTTCAGGACAGCACCTGAGAGAGTGACTCCTCCCTTTGTCCACAGGAAACACCTCTTCCACCAAACTTTAAAAGGAGGCTCCTTCCCACATATGGTCAGTTTTTGTGTTTCCTCCGGAGGGAACACTTCGTGGGAGACAGGGCTCTTAGGTGCTATCCTGAGGGCCTAGGATCCTACTCCACCTTTTTTTTCTTACCTCAGGGGAGCTGTCCCTCCCATTCCACAGCGATGCTACGATGCTGGTGGCTGGGCTCCTTCTCCTCCTTCATGGGGCTCACTGGAGCTAGACTGCTGTGGGTTCTGCCCCTGGGTGGCGGTGTACAGCAGCAGTGGCCGGCTTGTTTTTTGAAATGTATGCCGGTCCACTTGTTGCTGTTTGAAAACGCCGCCGCCATCTTGGGGATGGCATGCTGTGCTCCATCTGCCGGAAGTGAGGCATCCGGAAGGGGCGGGGCCTACGGAACAGGCGTGCGGCGTCATTTCCGCCGGAAATCGCAGGAGGAGAAGGGAGGGATGGGGCTGGTGCTTATTTAGTTGGTTCCGGTCCGGCGCACAGGCGCTATTGGAGTCCGGAACCGGCGTTTTAGCCACAAAGACATCGCAGCGCCTCATCAATGGAGTCGGCAGCAGCGAGTGGGACAGGCACAAGCACCAGCAAGGCCCAGGTAAGGGACAGTATTTGCTGTCCTCCCTTACCTTAAGGTCTCTCTCTCCCCCCCCCCCCCCCCCCCCCGGTGGCAGGGGCCTGTCTGGGCACATGAAGCAGTTGCTTTTTCTTTCATTGTGCACCTGTGGTGAGCCTTTTCAATAGGGATGGGTTGTCTCACTGGGGTGGGTTTTTTTCTTCTTTTTCTCATGGCAGGCCAAGAGCTCTGATCCAGTGAAAAGGAAATGCCCCTCATGTAAAGCTAAACTACCAGAGGGATGGAAGAAGACCTTATGTCAGGTCTGCATAGATGCACTAGTGAAAGAAGAAGCTTCCTCCGCTTGCAGCGACCTGATCGCATCAGTCAAAAAGGAGCTTGATGCGACTATACAGTCTTTCCGCTCTTCACTAGTGAACCCATCCCTGAGTCAACCCTCTGCCTCACAATCCTCCCTAGGCTCACCTGTGATCCCGTCGGTAGAGAATGAGTTATCTCTCACCCAAGAGGGACATTCCCCCACCCAGTCTAGAGAAGAATCTGAGGGGGATGAAGAAGGTGAGGAATTCCCTTCTAAAGTTTAAATTGTCTTTGGAACAGGTGGATGGCCTGTTGAAGGCAATTTGTACTACCTTAGGGTTAGAGGAGGAAAGAAAGGAGTTGTCCCTGCATGACAAAATGTACGCAGGACTCAGCGAACCTAAGAGTCGCAGTTTCCCAGTGCACCCAGTCATCTCTGAGGCTATTAAAAAGGAGTGGGCAGAGCCAGAAAGGAAACCTTTTTTCCCTAAAAACTTAAAAAGGCGTTTTCCTTTCGACGAAGACCCGGCGGAAGTCTGGAATAAAAATCCAAAACTTGATGCCGCCTTCTCCCAGGTCTCAAGATCGACTGACCTAGCTTTCGAAGACATGGGAGTATTAAAAGACCCCATGGACAAGAGGTTGGACTTGCAGCTAAAAAGAGCTTGGCAATCCATTATGGGAAACCTAAAACCTGCTATGGCGACTACGGTCGTTTCCAGAAATATGGAGTTCTGGTTAAACCAACTTAAGGCCCATATTTCAGCAGACTCCCCAAAACAAGAATTTTTGGAATCTTTCTCTACCCTCTCAACTGCAGTAGCATATATATCTGATGCCTCAGCTGAGTCTATTAAGATGACAGCCAGATCTGCAGCCCTGGCTAACTCAGCCAGAAGGGCTTTATGGTTAAAAACCTGGCCAGGAGACGCGGCTTCCAAGAATAAACTCTGTGGAATCCCGTTTCAGGGTGATTTACTTTTTGGCCCTGACTTGGACGCTGTGTTAGATAGGACAGCGGATAAAAAGAAGTCTTTTCCAATTAAAAAGAAAAAGCAACCAGCAAAAAAGTTTTTTCGTCCCCCCCGGGCTCAGGAAAGTAGCAGACCCCAGGAGAAAAGGAGGAACTGGGCGTCGCAGAAAGGTAAAGGGAGGGGAAATGTCCTTTTCCATCCTCCTGCGACCTCCGGAAAGACCCAATGACTTGGGCCTCCCAGTAGGGGGAAGACTACAGAGTTTTCTCCCTCCTTGGGCCAGCATGACAGAAAATCGATATATTCTGGACATGTTGTCCCAGGGTTACAAAATAGAGTTTTTGGAACCCCCGCCAGAAAAATTCTATGTGACAAACCTATCAAGGGACGTCACAAAGGCCATAGCCATGAAGAACCTGTTAAAGGATCTGAGACACCAGAGGGTTATTGTTTCGGTATCCCCGGAAGAACGGGGCAGGGGGTTCTACTCTCACATTTTTTTGATAAAAAAGCCATCGGGGAGCTACAGGTTAATCCTCAACCTAAAACCCCTGAACAGATTGGTCCATTACAAAAAATTTTGTATGGATTCAATTTTTTCAGTCAGGAACATGCTGACAAAAGGGTGCTTCATGGCATCTATAGACCTAAAAGATGCTTACCTGCACATTCCCATAGCTCCGCAGTCTCAAAAGTTTTTAAGATTCGCAGTGAATATGGGCAAGGAGATTGTACACCTGCAGTTCAGGGCCCTTCCCTTCGGCCTTTCGTCAGCCCCTCGTATCTTTACGAAGGTAATGGCGGAGGCTCTCGCCCCTCTTCGTCTCCAGGGGGTTGCAGTAATCCCGTACCTAGACGACCTCCTCTTCTTTGCCCCTTCCAGGGAGAGGTTGCAGGAGGATCTGGCCGGGGCTCGCAGTCACTTGGAGGCTCTGGGGTGGCTAGTGAACGTCCCAAAATCAAACCTCAATCCAACCCAGAAGATACTCTTTCTGGGGTTCCAGATAGACTCAGTGGAACAAAAGATTTTTCTCCCAGAGGAGAAAAAGGTCAGGATTCAGAGGGCGGTTTCAGCTCTTCAGACGAACAAACTGGTTTCGGTGAGAAGAATCATGTCAGTTTTGGGGACTTTGACCTCTTCGATGCCAGCCATCCAGTGGGCAAGGAGACATTTCAGGCCCCTCCAGAGGTTCCTCTTAGGAACATGGGATCACAGGTCAGAGAGCCTCGACACCAGGGTAAGAGTTCCTCCCAGGGTCAGACGCTCACTGTGGTGGTGGAGAGGTCAGGAAGTTCTACAGAAAGGCCTTCTTTGGTCCTTCCCGACAGAAAAGGTGGTCACAACAGACGCCAGTATGTGGGGATGGGGGGCACACATGGGTCAGGACTTGGCACAGGGGACATGGTCTCAGGACGAATCCAGAAGATCGTCAAATTGGAGAGAATTAAAAGCAGTCGCTGCAGCTTTAGCTGCCTTCTCCCCATACCTCCTAGGGTGCCATGTCCGGATACTGTCAGACAACGCCACTACAGTAGCCTACTTAAACAATCAGGGAGGCACAAGGAGCAAGTCCTTGTATCTTCTGTCGGCAGAGATTATGGATTGGGCAGAAACCAATCTTCTGTCTCTATCCGCTGTCCACCTAAAAGGCACGTTGAACGAGGTGGCAAATTATCTAAGCCGACAGACAGTGCAGGAAGCAGAGTGGAGCCTAAACACACAAGTGTTCACTCTAATCTCCAGTATCTGGGGCCTTCCGCAGGTAGACCTGTTCGCCTCAAGAAGGAACACCCAGCTTCCTCAATTTTTTTCCCTCAAGAGAAACAACGGTTCTCAGGGGACGGACGCCTTAGCACAGCAGTGGAATTTTCAACTGGGGTACGCTTTTCCCCCTTTTCAGCTAATTCCACTGGTGCTGAGAAAAATACAAAAAGAGGGGGTTCCAGTAATCCTGATCACCCCGTTTTGGCCAAAAAGGGCTTGGTTTTTCTTTGATCCTACAGTTGGCAGTCAAACCAGGTTGGCACCTCCCGCTGAGACCAGATTTGTTAACTCAGGGGCCAGTGCATCATCTAGATGTAAGCAGTCTAAAACTCACTGCTTGGTATCTGAGGAGCAATTGCTAAGAAGCAAAGGCTTTTCGGAAAGATTAATTTCCACTTTGCTCTCCAGTAGAAAAAGAGTAACCAGGGCCATTTATGGCAAGGTTTGGAAGGTCTACGCGTCCTTTTGTCATGCAGAACATAGAGAGGTTGAAAACCTAGTCTCAGTTCTGGAATTTCTGCAAAAAGGGGCAGATAGAGGGCTCGCCGTCAGCACTCTTAAAGTGCAGGTGTCAGCTTTAGGGGTCTATTTAGAAAAATCATTATCCTCAGTACCCCTAATCACGAGATTTTTCAAAGCGCTCTCCAGGTCTAGACCGGTCCCAGTAAGATCTTTTCCCAAATGGGACCTCTCCGTAGTCTTGCAGGCCCTTACTAAGGAGCCTTTTGAGCCCCTGCAGAGCATTTCTCTTAAGTACTTAACCCTTAAAACAATTTTTCTTGTAGCAATCACTTCAGCTAGAAGGATCAGCGAACTGCACGCTCTGTCAGTAAAAGAGCCCTTCCTTTCAGTTTTTTCAGACAGAATTGTCCTTAAAGTAGATCCGGGGTTTTTGCCGAAGGTAGCGAGCTCCCATAACAGATCCCAGGAGATTACTCTCCCAACTTTCTGTTCTAACCCGAAGGGCAATAAGGAAGAGCAGTTTCACAACCTGGACGTAAGACGTACCTTGTTGCATTATTTAGAAGTTACAGGAGGCTTTAGAGTTTCGGACTCTTTATTTGTTCTCTTTTCTGGAAATAAAAAAGGCAAGCAGGCATCCAAGGCTTCCTTAGCTAGATGGATCAAGACAGCTATTTCTACTGCTTACAATGAGTCGGGTCAATCCCCCCCAAGGGGGTTAGGGCTCATTCAACTAGGGCTCAGGCCACTACATGGGCAGAAAGAGCTGGTGCCACTCCAGATCAGATCTGTAAGGCGGCTACGTGGTCAAGTATGTCTACATTTGTCCGTCATTACAGGCTGGACCTCCTGTCAGCAGGAGACCAGGCTTTTGGCAGAAAGGTTCTGCAGGCTGTGGTCCCTCCCTAAGGGGGTAAGTCTCTATTATCCTCTCAGGTGCTGTCCTGAAAGACGATTAGGGAAAAATCAAGTTAGACTTACCGGTAACTTGTTTTCCAAGAGTCTTTCAGGACAGCAGCATCCCGCCCTAATGTGTTTTACATATATATATATACTAACCATATATATATATATATATATATATATATATATATATATATATCCTGTGACTAACCATATCTCGATCATGTGTTCCAGTTTGGGGCCGGAGGTTCTCTACTACAACTGACCAGATGTGGGAAGGAGCCTCCTTTTTAAAGTTTGGTGGAAGAGGTGTTTCCTGTGGACAAAGGGAGGAGTCACTCTCTCAGGTGCTGTCCTGAAAGACTCTTGGAAAACAAGTTACCGGTAAATATAACTTGATTTTTTTTTTTTTTTTTTTTTTTTTTTTGTAGTTGTTTTTGTGTTGATGAGTCCTGGTCTGGTACGTTTTCATTGCATTGTTATTTTGATGCATGGAGAAAACTACAAAATACAAGACATGTATAAAATCCTACTTAGGAGAGCGTTATATTACATAATCATTTGATTTATGATGTATACAGTATAATTTATGAGCACTTAAAACACTAATACATCAATTCCAGTGGTGCAGTATCAGAAATGGTATATAGAGTGGGGGAGGAGATCTCTTGTTTATGCTCTGATCTTTCTTACCTATATAATCTCATTTATTTTACACAAGGTGTACACAGATGTGCACTATACAGAGAGGAAGTAATATGGGCACAGCTATGTCCATGGTATTGAAACCGTGTCTGAGGAAGCACCCAAATAAAACCTGACCTGGCCTACCAGGAGCAGAAGTGGAAACAAGCAGTGTTCACCCAAGCTGTAGTCCATGTTGGTCGTAATGTGGCACAGACAATATGATGTTGCCAATTTGCCAAGCTATATGAATTGAACCTTTAAAGCAACAAGCAAAATTTGTCACATCAGGAACATGCCTAGAGCCCAACTTAACTTTCATTAATGCCCAATTACAGAGATCAAACACACATGAGATATAATGGACCTCTCCAGGCGTCTCTAAATGGGATCACAACCATCTGGTAAGAGGCTTGGTTACGGTGGAATGGTATAGTGGAATTCCATAACAATTCACGTGGTTTGCCACCCGGTGGGATATATCATTATCTTGAGGAGATTTAGATACACCTTCACTCCACTATATGCTTTGGTTGTTATTGGCACATGGACCTATTTCTATATTGAACTTTATGAACTATTCATGCAAGGAAGAAAAGGTCTGGTGTCACCTGTAGAACACCTCCATCCCGATATTGTGGAACAGAACACAGAAAAGTTACCCTGGGACTTTGAGTGAGGTAAATACGGATAGCCATTAAGTATGCCAGATTAAAAAAAAAGGGGCATAGACCCAAAAGGGGTTCCAGAGGGGGAGAAGGATCCGCTCAAAAAAGGAGGCGGGTCTGAAAGACTCTGGTCTTTTTAATTTTAGCGGAACCACCTTATCCGATGAGTAAACACATGTCTTGAACCATGGCATTAAATTTGTCCCTTCAAAGGCGTTGAATAAATTAGAAACGTTTATTGACATGCAAAGATTTATCAGAAAAGTCAGTATTCAACGGCATTTGATTTCAAACCCTTATCATTCTAATGTGGCAGTTTCGGTTGATATGCGTAATTCTAGACTGTCCAATGCATCTTTGTTTAACCCTCTGGGTCATTTAGCCCATGCTATTTCTGTTTTCAAGGATTTGGTGAACAAAGACTTACAATCAATAAAGTAGAAGAGAATATGACATCATTGTATATCCTGCTTAGGGGGGGGGGGGGGGGGTTGTCATTCTCAACAAAAATGCTTATAATACTGAGATTCTTAGGTTGCTATCTGATCAGGAGACCTATGTTCCTTTAAAGGGGAATCCCACCCTCAAATATAAAAAAGAATTAGTCGTGCTGGTAGAAGCTGCTATTCCAAAATAGGATCATATCTAAAAAAAGGTAAAGCTTTTTTGATCCCTATAGCCCCTCAGGTTCCGGTGATCTACTATCTGCCAAAGGTGCATTAGGATCCTGTTTGCCCCCTGGAAGGCCGATCGTTAGTGGTATCGATTCGGTTACTTCCAGGGTGGGCAAATATGTATATCGTTTTTTGAAACCTTTGGTGGTAAGAACTCCTTGCTATCTGAGGGACTCGACACAAGTGATTAATGCGCTTAAAGGTGTGGAATGGAAGGAGACCTATATTTTCTCTACTGCCGATGTCTCCTCTTTATATACAGTTATTTCTTACCAACATGGGAGAGAGGCAGTGGAGCATTTCTTGAGAACTGATACTCTTCATGATGGACAGAGAATGTTTATCTTGAAGCTTCTGGACTACGCCATGGAGCACAACTATTTTTGGCACGATGGCTTGTATTATGTGCAAAATAGAGGTGTGGCCATGGGGGAAAAATTTCCCCCAAGTATGGCCAATCTCTTCATGGCCAAATAGGAGGAGGATGTTGTCTATCAGGAATCCAGATCTGAACTGGTATTCTGGAAAAGATATATAAACGACATCCTCCTTCTATGGGATGGAGATCATGAATCCCTTAATGTTTTTATTGCTGGATAGCACATTAATGACAGGAGAATTTCCATAACCCATGAAGCTAGTAATTTGGACATTAATTTTTGGGATTTTAGGATTAGAATTGTGGAAGGTAATCATTTACATGTACATTTTTTAAGTAAACAGATCACAATGGCTACATAGACTCTAAAAGTTGCCACCATAGAGTTTGGTTACAATCGATACCAAAAAGTCAGTTCCTAAGGTTGAGGAGGAATTGTGCGAATGAGGTTGACTTTGTGAGTGAGGCCTCAATACTTAGAAAACGCTTTTTGGAAAAGGGATATAAGATTACTGAATTGGAAGATGCTTTTAGACAAGCATTGGAAAGAAATAGAGATGACTTATTGGTCTCTAAACCATAGGTTCAAGATGATTCTTTTAATTTTTTTTTATAACCTCTTATTCCAACCAACATTATGACATCAAAAAAATCATGCAGAAGCATTGGAAGGTCCTGCAAGGTGATAGAGTGCTGGGTTCTAATCTACCTGACAAGCCACGCATAGTGTATAGGGATGTTCCTCCATTAAGACTTCAGGTGGCCCCGAATGTGGTAGACCCACCGAAACAGCTTTCTTTTTTTCAAAATATGTATTTTTTTTCCTTGCATGAAATGTCTAATCTGCAAACTGAATGCTAATAGGAGTAGGATGACGGATTCTTTTAAATCTACTTCCACTCAGGAAACATTCCCCATTAAACCATTTATTACGTGCTCCACTAAACATGTGGTGTACGTAATTCAATGCCCGTGTGGGTTGCAATATATAGGGCGGACCATACGCATGCTGCATATCAGATTGAGTGAGCATTTTGCTAACATCAAGAGAGGCTATCCCAAGCATAGCCTCTCAAAGCACCATGCCCTTAAACATGATTGCAAGCCAGATGGTACTATTTTTTGGGGGATTGATAAGTCTCTGGTCACTGGAGGGGGAGCAATATGGTTAGAGAGGTCTCCTATCTAAAGACTAGATGGATTTATCAAGCACGGACATATAATCCCTTTGGTATGAACATTGCATGGGATATCAACTCCTTCATTAATAATGGTTAGGAAGAGCTGCTATTTTTTATTAATTTGTTTTATTTTTATTATTATTTTCCTTTCTTTACTGCCATGTATTTCATATTTTTTATTTGTATTTTATTTAATAAATGTTTTTGCAAATTTCTTATATTGGCTTATAATGTAGGTTCAACATATATGTTTTTTCTTTATATTGGTATTTTTATGTATTGCTGGTGTAATGTTGCAATTTCACCACAAGAGGCTGCCACCTCTTACTTTTCTGCCTTTAATATATATATGATTTCACATTGCCTGTTCACATAGTCCCTTCTCCTGCTCTAGGAGAACTAATTATTAAATTATCAGATTTGTAGTTTATTGCGTTTTTTTCCTCTATCATGATTTGGTTGCCGATCACTTCCGGTCTGTGGAACGCATAGTATACTACCATTATTTCTGTGTTGAATGGATTCTTTTATTAATCCCCTGGTATTTTGTCAGTTCTTTGCCTTATAACACGGTATGTTCCCTGATAATCTTTTGGTTTGTTGATCGAGACAGCGTTTTTATATTTTAATAGGTGTGTTTCCTGGGCTGTGGAGTGCACATTACTTCCGCCCTTATCACCTTCCTATTCTGTATAAATAGATGCCTCACACGTTGTAACCACGTCCCTGATGATGCATTTTTTATGAGGAAACATTGGGTGGAGCTAGGGATGTGTAGGCGGTGATGTGGCAGCCAACTTACTGGTTTGAAACGCTGGACGTTTCTACATGCTTTTTTAACCACTTCAATACTGGGCACTTAAAACACCTTCCTGCCCAGACCAATTTTGAGCTTTCAGTGCTGTCGCACTTTGAATGACAATTGCGCGGTCATGCTACACTGTACCCAAATGAAATTTTTATAATTTTTTTCCCACAAATAGAGCTTTCTTTGAGTGGTATTTGTTCACCTCTGCGGTTTTTATTTTTTGCTAAACTAAAATGTTGAAAAAAAATATGTTTTTTTTTTTGTTTTAGTTTCAAAACTTTGTAAATAAGTAAGTTTTCTCCACTGATGGGCACTGATGGGGCTGCACTGATGGGCACTGATAAGGCGGCACTGATGGGCACAGATGAGGTGGCACCAATGAAGTGGCACTGAGGTGGCATTGATGGGCACTGATATGTGGCACTGATAGGCAGCACTGATAGGCGGCACTGATGGGCGGCACGGATGGGCACTGATAGCTGGCACAAATTGGCACTGATAGCTGGCACGGATGGACATGGATAGGCAGCACAGATGGGCATGGATAGGCGGCATGGATGAGCATGGATGGGCACTGATAGGCGGCATGGATGGGCACTGATAGGTGGTATGGATGGACACTGATAGGTGGCACGGATGGGCACTGATAGGTGGCACGGATAGGCACTAATGGGCAGCATTGTTTTGTACTGATGGATGCCAATCAGTGCCAAACAATAATGCATGCCAATCAGTGATGCCCATTGTGGGCACTGATTGGCATCCATTGTTGGCACTGGTTGGCATCCATTGTGGGCACTGTGTGTCATCCCTGGTGGTCTAGGGTGGCATACCTTGTGCTGGGCATCCCTGGTGGTCTGGTGGCGTCCCTGGTGGTCCAGTGTGGGCATCCTCGGGGGGCTGCACTGATAATCGATCAGCACAGACCCCCCCCCTGTCAAAGGAGCAGCCGATCGGCTGATAGACGCGAGTGAGAAAACGCTGATCACCGGCTCTTCCTATTTACACTTTGATCAGCCGTTGGACACGGCTGATCACGTGGTAAAGAGTCTCCGTCTCCGTCAGACTGACACCCCGCAACAACGATCGCCACGATGCGTGCCCCCGGGGGCGCGCAGAGGCTCAAAATCCTAAGGACGTCCTATGACATCCGGTTAGGATTTTACAACCACTTTGCCGACATCTATTTACAATAGGGCGGGCGGCAAGTGGTTAAGCTGTGTATAATGTGAGTGGATTCTTATTCTTTTTATCTTCAATAAATCGTTTTATATCGATCATTGCACAATGAGCATTCCTTTTTATCTTTAAATCTATGTGGACGCTGGAGCTTGCCTGCAGTAGGTCTCTTTGAGATTGGAGTGATTTTCTTACCCTTAATGGTCTTATATGAGGAGGATCAGCTTAAACCATAGGTGGAGTGGATCGGCTTATGCAGGAAGGATTGGTGGTGCCTTTATCTAGTGCATTTAAAAGTGTATACCCTCTTCACTGATGGTAAGGGTCAGTACTATTGGATGATGGTGATGGCCTTACTTTCCCTCCATATATAAAGACACCTTAAATAGACTTTTGTGCTGATTGATCAAACGTTTATTTTTGATTAATTTTAGTGTTGTTATTTTCATTTAAGCGCTACACCTTTTTTCTATTTCTTCCAATTGTACCCAGCAATTTAGTGTCAGCAGCTTCTATTATATATATTTGCATCTAGCGCAAAAATTTTCTTATTTCAGAAGTAAACATCGTCTCAATATTTATTTTAAAAATGTCATACGCATATACTGTAAATAGCATAGATGGGTGTCAACCTGATAAAATAGTACAGTACAATGTAAAAATTGTCATGGACATACAATACATATAAAATGCAATAACACAAGCATTTAATATAACCCTACGCATTTTGCGAGACAAGACTCGCTTCTTCAGGGGTGGATGCGTGTGTAGTATATCTGAAATAATAATAAACAAATATGTGACTCAGTGGTAATGGGTAAGGCAAAAGGTAAGAGGGGTCTAATGCTGGCTTCCCAAAGGACAACAACATTGGGAAGCCAGCATTTGGTAATCTGGTTAGGCCGATTGGTAAGTATGGGGTCTTCTACCATTAGACCCATCTTACCTTTTGTCTTAACCATCACCACTGGGTCACATACTTGTTTATTATCATTTCAGAAATACACGCATCCACCCCTGAAGAAGTGAACATTGTCTCACGAAACGCATAGGATTTTATTAGATGCTTGTGTTACTGCATTTTATGTGTATTGTATGTCCATGACAATTTTTACATTGTACTGTACTATTTTATCGGCTTGACACCCATCTATGCTATTTATATGCGTATGACATTATTTAAATAAATATTGAGACCATGTTTACTTCTGGTATGCATAATGACTATCCTTATTCAGCTCACTCAAAGTCCCAGGGCGACTTTTCTGTGTTCCTTATGGACTATTCAGTTCACTTTTTGATTGTACATTGATATATTTTTAATATTTTATTTCTTCCATAGTAACCAGAAGCAAACTATTATTTATGTAAATACAGTACAATACAGTTAGGAACATAGACTATAGGCCAAATTCAAAACATGAAGTTCTTATAAGATACATTTAGATTGCCAAGTAATGATATGCTAGAGTATCCACCTATGATTCAGTTATTTATATGTAGTAACCAGTAATTTAAAAAAAAAGCATATACTGTACATTAGGATTGTAAAATGAAGAAGAAAATGAGAATTACACCTTGAACATATTTATAAAGGTAAAATTTACATTTTGCTAATACTTATCTCTAAAATGTTCCTTTATTAAACTGGTTATCATTGGTGCTGGAATTAGTTCACCTGAAATAAAACGTACACCAGCCCAGTTTGATCATGGATCCTTCACAACTAATTATTTGGGTGAACCAATCCTTTCACGCACAATTGTATAAGGGTTCTTTGGATCACTTACCAGTTAATTTCCATGTATATATACAGTATTTCACAAAAGTGAATACACCCCTCACATTTTTGTAAATATTTTATTATATATTTGCATGTGACAACACTGAAAAAATTACACTTTGCTACAATGTAAAGTAGTGAGTGTACAGCTTGTATAAATTTGCTGTCCCCTCAAAATAACTCAACACACAGCCATTAATGTCTAAACCACTGACAACAAACGTGAGTACACCCCTAAGTGAAATTGTCCAAATTGGACACAAAGTGTATATATTTTGTGTAGCCACCATTATTTTGAAAGCACTGCCTTAACACTCTTGGGCATGGAGTTCACCAGAGCTTCAAAGATTGCCAATGGAGTCCTCTTCCACTCCTCCATGACGAAATCACGGAGCTGGTGGATGTTAGAGACCTTGCTTCCCTCCACCTTCGGTTTGAGGATGCCCCACAGATGCTCAATAGGGTTTAGGTCTAGAGACATAATTGGCCAGTCCATCACCTTTACCCTCAGCTTCTTTAGCAAGGCAGTGATCGTCTTGGAGGTGTGTTTGGGGTCGTTATGATGTTGGAAAACTGCCCTGTGGCCCAGTCTCCGAAGGGAGTACATGTTAGCATTCATGGTTCCCATGACATTCAATGAACTGTAGCTCCCCAATGCCAGCAGCACTCATGCTGCCCCAGAACACGACACTACCACCGCCATGCTTGACTGTAGGCAAGACACACTTGTCTTTGTACTCCTCACCTGGTTGCCGCCACACACACTTGACACCATCTGAACCAAATAAGTTCATCTTGGTCTCATCAGACCACAAGACATGGTTCCAGTAATCAATGTCCTTAGTCTGCTTGTCTTCAGCAGACTGTTTGCGGTCTTTCTTGCTCATCATCTTTAGAAGAGGCTTCCTTCTGGGATAAAAAGCCATGCAGATCAATTAGATGCAGTGTGCGGTGTATGGTCTGAGCACTGACAGGGCTGACCCCCCACCCCTTAAACCTCTGCAGCAATGCGATGACAAGGATACGGCAGCTGCTGACTTTTAATAATTGGACACTCACCTGTCCCAGGGTCCAGCGATGCGGGGGAACGAAGCCCCACTCATCTCCTCCTCCTCTCTGCGGTGCCAGCATTGTTACTGTGGGCGCCCAGCTGTACAGACATCTGCACACTGCGCATGCGCAAGCCGCGCCGTGACTGGCCGGGCAAACATCTGACCTGTGACGTGTCCCAGATGATTGCCGAGAGGGAGGGGGGGAGAGATGATCTCCCTTCCAGTGCCGTGGTGCATCGGGAGGAAATGGGAGCTGGGACCCTCTAAAAAAGAGGGTATCCGCTCCCCCCCCCCCAAAAAAAATTACATGCCAAATGTGGCATGTCAGGGGGGGGGTCACCTTCCCTTAAAGCGTAAGTTCCATTTTTGGGTGGAACTCCGCTTTAAGGCTTTCGATTTTTTGAGGGTTTATTATGAGGCCAGACACTTGTCCAAATTTGGAGAGGGTGTTCATTAGGTTTTGTGCTTATATTAGGGGTGAGGTTAGGAATATCAAGACATCATCAGCAAACATACGTTTATGCTAATTATTTTCCATATGCCCCTGTGTCATCAGATCAAGCCTCTTGTTGGGCTTAATTACATGCATCAGAGCACCTAATAAATGCTGCCCAAATGCCATTTTTGGTTTTCAGGTTTTTTCACTAAGGGAAGTGAATGCTTCCAAAACATACGCTAAGGGCGTCAAAAACTGTATAGGTGTATTTTTGGTGCACAAATTCAATGGAGGCAGCAGGCTGAGGCAAAGGCCAGACATGCAAAATGGCCTAAAATTTTAAAATGCTAACACGAAGGTGTATACTCTTCTTCTGTGTGCTATTGTTTTCGTTACCTAGCATGTTGGCAGGCAGTGCAGGAGTGTTGAATACACTTGTTTTTGACGCATTTCAAAGCCAGTGTAAAAGTGACCCTAAACAAAGATTTAAATCCCTGAATAGACAGAGAATTGTAGAGACATAGGGAAAAAGGAAATGTTTTTCACAGAAAAAACTGTACTTTTTGATAAATCCATTGTTAACCACAATATATTTTTACTATGCTGTTTTCAATTAAATGTATAACATCATTAAGCAAATACTTAGAACATTGTTCCCCAGGGGGTCTATAGTAAATTGTATTATTTGCATTGCCCAGGAGGCCCATTGTAAATACTGTAATCATATAGGCATACACAACATGGTACCCCTATATAAATTGTGTATACTAATGCATCACCTAAGACACACAAGCTCATCAGTGTATAAATTTAGGATATGTGAAGAATAGTATGAATACAAAACATTTCTATACACCATGGTATTCATATACTGAGGGTGTAGCGGAAAACTGCACTTCACAAAGGCTTGTAGTAATACTGAATACTATGAGCAGTGACACATTTGCTTACATGTAGGAAGAAGTGCAGCTTGCAGTACAGCAGATACTTTCCCAGATAGCAAGCAATTGTGCTGCAAGTTTGAAAATGACTTGCTAAGCTATTGCTAGACTTGCCAAGCTTCACAAGTTTGTTGCACAGTTGCAGCAAGTCCACATTTCATGACTCCAAATCAATTTTATTTGCAAACATTCTGCAAGTCTGCTGCAAGTTCTGGTTCAGTTATGTTGTGCAATAGTCATCCCACCACAGGGGTCACTGTGGCTGAAATGTCATGCTGTAGACTTGCAGAACTCTTGCAGAGCTCTTGCTGTAGGCTCACCACTGCGACTTTGCTCTTGCTAGAGACTTGCCATGCAAATTTGCTACAAATTGGAAAAGTGTCAACTAGAACTTGTGCTTTAAGTGCTCTGCAAGTGAACAACTTGCCAGTAAAAGCAAGTTAACAGACTTATGCACTGTACACACGATCGGACATTCCGACAACAAAATCCATCAGATTTTTTCCGACGGATGTTGGCTCAAAACTTGTCTTGCATACACACGGTCACACAAAGTTGGTCGGAAATTCCGAATGTCAAGAATGCTGTGACGTATAACACATACAAAGAGCAGAGAAAAATGAAGTTCAATGGCCAGTGCTCCTCTTCTGCTTGATTCCAAGCATGCGTGGCACTTTGTGTGTCGGAATTGTGTACACACGATCGGAATTTACGCAAATGGATTTTGGTGTCAGTAAATTTTTGATCCAGCTCTTAAACTTTGTGTGTCGGAATCTCCGATGGAAAATGTCAGATGGAGCCTACACATGGTCGAAATTTCCGACAACAAGCTCCGATCGCACATTATCCTTGCTATCTGGGTTATTATTTTAATAGAAAATAAATTATTAATTGGATATTCTTCTATGGCCTGTGAGCATGGTTTAATGAAAAGTTCACTGATGGATAGCAGAAAGATTATTCTTTCAGTGAAATATTGGTAAGGTTCTAGAAATATACATATCCAACATGTGACAACTTATCTCAAAAATACTGTATATGACCATAGTATATGAGGCAGATGTAGCCATTAAATATTAGCTAGCTACCTTTATACACCCTTTATGTTACATTGAAGTAATGCACACGACTCTGGTACACTTATGGACCATTATCATTATACACGGTTTGGTGGATACCGACAGGGCTGTATTTACCATAATGACACTTATGGGCCAGTAACTAGAAGAGAAGGTTGGGGGAAGCAACAAGCTTCCAGGATTATTTTGTCTTTCGTTTCCCTCTCTTGGTTGCCTCTGAAAATTTGTGTCTAAAAGTAACGATAGACCAAAGGATAAAAGAGTCCAAATTATTTTATTGGTTTACGTTAAAAAACAGCCAATGATTTTTGCGGATCAGAACACCTGTCCCCCCCCCCCCCCCTTCAGGCGTCAGTTAAAATAGGGACCTTGAATGGACTCAAAATAGCTCACACATCTTGATTGCTCACACAGATGCTGCTGTTAAGTATCTCTCCTAGTCCAGCAGCTGCCCTACATAGATTCACACAGGAAAGCTCTATTTTAAATCCATTCAAGGTTCTTGTTTTAACTGCGATGAAGAGGGAGTTTCTTTCCTCCAAAATGCTCTGGCTGTTTTTTAGTGTCGTTTTTTTAGTTTAGTCTGGCACTCCTTCCATTGGGGAATGTTTTTTTTTCTAGTTACCTGCTGGGTACCCACCTGTCTGTTGTGAGCAGCCTAACCTGAGCCAATGCCAATGTCCTCTTCAGGGGTGGACTGACCATGGCCGCCTTCTGGGACTTTTTCTTTTGTCCTGGACAAAATACTTGTAGCTGCGGGCCTGCAGCGATCTTTTTCGAGCCCGGCCGGGCACCAGTACGCCCTAGTGATGATCAAAGGGAGGGGGCCCGGCCCGGGTAGAAGAAGCAGGGCCGCCTGCTGTGACAACTTTTAAAGTTGTGTGACTGCCTCTCACTGTACCAATCAGAGGGAGGCCAAGAAGGACTATGTTCTTATGGTTCCAGTGAGCCATACATCATTTTATTGAACATATATTCATTACCATTCCATTTGCACACCTCCTCTTGACTACTGTAACCTAGCAATGCTCCCCCATTTCTTCACAGATACCTTCCACTCTAATACAATCATCTACTTGTCCACAGTTTTTTCCAATGCAGATCTGGAGAAGCATTGATATAATCTCATAGCTTCCACATTTGTGGTTTGACTTCATTCATCCTCCCTTTTTGGATATCAGTTTTACCTTGATTTAACACTTGGGTCACTCTTCATAGGTCGTTTAGCCCTGGGGATATCATCCCAGCTGTACTACAGCATTTCTCCTGCAACTTGGGTGGAATTGCACCACCTTTCCAGAGATGGTCCTTTTGTTGTTATAGCTTCAATGCTAATCTATGTATGATGTTTTTAATTTAAATTTTTAATTTTTTTTGACACCAATAAATCTTTTTTGCTAATCATGTTTGTATGGTGACGTCCTCATGGAGGAGTGGAAGATGACTCCAGTGGCAACCTGTAAATCTCTGGTGAACTCTATGTCCAAGAGGGTTAAGGCAGTGCTGGAAAAATAATGGTGGCCACACAAAATATTGACACTTTGGGCCCAATTTGGAAATTTTCACTTAGTGGTGTACTCACTTTTGTTGCCAGCGGTTTTAGACATTAATGGCTGTGTGTTGAGTTATTTTGTTATACAAGCTATACACTCATTACTTTACATTGTAGCAAAGTGTCATTTCTTAAGTGTTGTCACATGAAAAGGTATAATAAAATATCATATTGTTAAATTCCAATAAAAATAAAAAATATTGAAAGGGAGAGGTTATATATAATTTTTTCCTATTTTCTGTTTATATTATCTTGTTTCTTTCATTTGTCTTTTTTGCCTTATTGCGCGTTAAAAAAAAAGTTCTGTTTGCTGCATCTTGATGCGCTTTCATGACAACGCATGCCATGTGGCGTTCAATGGTAACACACCTAAAATTAATGTAAAACCAACTGCACCTAAAACACACTGCAGAGATGTGAACTGGCCTTTAAAGCCCTGTACACAAGATCAGAATATCATTAAAATAACACCACTTTTGAATCAATCATACGATAATCTGATCGTTAGTACACAGCTTTTGTCCAAATTTTTCCTGAAGGGACAAACAAGAAAATTTTTCGTATACGGTACCAGATCATACGATTTCCTTCCGAAAATACCGGTACAATAGAAATACTCTACAACACATTACATCACGTCCGAATTTTTATTCTGTCATACAAGAATTTTCATGAATTTAGTAACCTATTCATTTTTGATATGGAGACAAGCATCCAAAAAAAAAAAATTTAGTCCGATAATCTCATTGTGTGTACTAGGCTTAAAGTGGTAGTAAACTCTGTTACACCACTTAAACCTACAGGTAAGCCTATAATAAGGCTCACCTGTAGGCACTGTGAATATCTCCTAAACTTGTACAGTTTAGGAGACATTCAGAGTGCATGTAGCCAATGACATCATCAGTGCATTCGATCTGAAGGTCTACAGTGCCGGACCTTTTAGAGCCCGAGCCGGAAAAAACAATGTGATGCTAGCACATTATACCGTTGTCTTACAGATTTTTTTATTTTTTTCAGCAGTTTAAAACTGTTTTGCTCTAACCGTTGGATGAGGTACAGATAAGAGATTGGGTAAAGTTTGTTACCCTGTTTGTTTTACATTGTAATCATGTAATGTTTTAGTTAAAATAGAATTATTTTGTTGTGGTAATTAGGCTTCAAATTACTATTTGATATATTGTTTCTATTTAGTTATATGTGTAGCGCTGACATCCTTGCTTATTAATGTGTGTGTGCATACTATAATATAAAGTCTATGGACATTGCTATGGTTCAGTATTTGGAGCCATCTAATGTCCAAATACTGGGATTGAACTGAAATGATTATTACTATAGAAAAGCACAAAACACTAATACAGGAAGTGACTGTTGTTTTGATCAGAAGGTTGACCTTTTTACCCAGGAGGCTTGGTGACCTACCCATGAACACTCTCCCTAGCAGTGCATGCTGGGAAGAACATAAAAGAAACCCGAGCGGCATTATATTGTATTGTATTGCATTGCACCACAGCTGTGCCAAGGGGACTGAGCCAAGCTAGTGGGGTTTATTGGTAGAGTGCTGGCCCAAATCAAACCAGCAGCTCCTTCGGGGGTGAGTGCTACATATGTAAATGGTCTGCCTGAGCTGGGTAACTTCGGGTAACCATGGCAGTGATGCACAATACCCTGTAGAAAGGAAAAATGGTTCCTCTGCCCCTCACTTTGTAGGTTAGTGCCTACTTAAAGCGGTTCTGCACCCATCCATAGAAGTATGTCTCTATGGCTTCCCTAGCATGTAAGATGACAGAATTGATGGTTCAATTCTGCATCTTTTAAACTTACCTTTCCTGATGGCTTCATCTCTATTCTTCTCCCTGCGGGGGTGGGCGGGCTCTCAGCGGGGATCGGCGTAATTTCCTGTTCAGTTCGCTGTGTCTCCTGGGATCTCGTGTCCCAGGAGACATTGCGTTCCGACGCGAAATCTCGCGTGATTTGCGTGACGTCATTACGCCGGTAATCTATCAAAAAATATCCCCCATCATATTCTGTCCACCCTTCACTGCGCAAGCGCACTATGCACTAACACGCTTCACATCCCATTCTCCGGAACATGCCGAACATAAACAGCTGACCATTACGTTTGCTTCACGCATGCGCACTTCATCTCCGCGCGTTCTCAAGGCTCGTTACAGGTTTGAAGGGGCGTCTTTATTCATCCCCGCACGTTCACGGGGGTCTTACAACTTTCAAAGAGGCGTGTTTTCGCCCGCTTATACTCCCTCAACTTACTAAGGATCACTGTATGGGGCGGTGACAAGGGTGGACATTAATAAAGGCAGCCTTCAGTTCACTAAACACCCGCCCTCCTGCATTCCATACATCATTGCACAAATACGCCCCCTCCAGCGTCGGGAGCGTGCGGGAGGCTGTGAGATAATGCATGAGGTACTGCGCAGGCGCCGCTTTTAGCGGTGAATCGTCGGAGACTTTCGCCGTCTCGTTTGCAATGCTTAGTACGCATGCGCACTTCAAAGAATGCTGGGAGGGGAAAAAGAAGGGAACCAGGAAGTGTTTGCTTGTGGGTTTCAAATGCCCACAAGCAAAATGACATCGCTCACGAGAGGATTTTAAAACTACTCATTCTACATAAAAACATAAAAACGGACGTAGGAACGCTGCAGCACCTAAACAAGTACGTTTCTTTTAAGATGCATACTTTACACATAGATGGATCAAAAAAAAAATTTGGAATTTGTCAGTGCAGAACGCGCTTTAAGTACTACCTCTTTGTGTTATGTTCGTTATGTTTTATACATGTCTTGTATTATGCATTGTAATTAGGTTTTGTGGCTGGTGCAATCTAGTTATTATGGGGCTTTAGCAGTGTTGGTCATCTTACTTTAAAAAAGTAATTTAGTTAAGTTACAAATTACTTCTCCCAAAAAGTAATTGCGTTAGTAACTCAGTTACTACATTGGAAAGTAATTAGTTACGCAGCAAAGTAACTGACTTTTTTTTTTAAATATTCTATACGTGTAACTAAGGGGCGGGTCTAGTATTACTGTAACCAAGGGGCACATTTATTATTGTTATATATCGTGTAACCAAGGGGCTGCTCTATTATTACTCTAACCAAGGGGCAGATCTGTTATAGCGTGTAAGCAAGGGGCGGGTCTATTATTATTATATCGTGTAAGGGGTGGATTTCTACAGAAGAGGGTGAATGTTAAATTAATGGGCAGAGCTCGATATATAACAATAATAATAAATGCGCCCCTTGGTTACAGTAATACTAGACTCGCCCCTTAGTTACATGATAGACGCCCCTTGCAGAGTAGCACGAGCATCATGAGGGTACGGCATCGCCTCGTACAATTACATGTTAACTGCACCTGCGCTGTGTAGAGTTCACTCAGAGCTGTTTAGGTTCGGCAATTTTCGGAAGCTCCGTAGTCCTTCGTACTGCGCAAGCGCTGCGCCTGCGCAGTACAGGGGGTCCTTATCTGGCGGGGGAACTTTTTTGGCAGGACACCGGAATTACACTACTGCCATCTAGTGACGGTAGATGTAATTGGGGTAACTAAGCCAAAGTAATGGGAACTGAGTTACCATGAGGGGAAAAGTAATCAGTTAGATTACTAGTTACTAAGGATGGGCCCGGTGCTCGATGCGAACCCACGTTCGCATCGAGCACCGGGCGTTCGCTCGCTCTGCGAGCCCAGAACTATTTTTGGCCGCTCGCATCACGTTCGTGTGATGCGAGCGGCCCCGCAATGCATTGCGGCCGGCGCGGCCGACGCAGTGCATTGCTGGCTGATGATTGGCCAAGCATGCACTGTGACCCCGCATGCTTGGCCAATCACAGCCCCGGAAAATCGAAGAGCCATAATTGGCTACAGGCAGGACGCCTGTAGCCAATTACAGCTCAGGGGCTGTAGTACACGCCCCCCCCTATAAAACGCCGCCACGCCGTCTGCGCCGGTCACATGCTGTTCCGGCGCAGATTGAGCAGGCAGATTCTGTGACACTCTGCTGCATTGAGATAGTTAGATAGATTCACTTACAGAGATTGAGTTAGATAGATTCAGTTACAAAGATTGATTGACAAAGAGGGGCTTGTAGTGTGCTCGTGGCAGGCAGGCAGAGCTCCTATATTTTGTTACCAGAAGCACCTATAGGACTTGTAGTGTGTTCGTGGCAGGCAGGCAGAGCTCCTATATTTTGTTACCAGAAGCACCTATAGGACTTGTAGTGTGTTAGTGGCAGGCAGGCAGAGCTCCTATATTTTGTTACCAGAAGCACCTATAGGACTTGTAGTGTGTTCGTGGCAGGCAGGCAGGCAGAGCTCCTATATTTTGTTACCAGAAGCACCTATAGGACTTGTAGTGTGTTAGTGGCAGGCAGGCAGAGCTCCTATATTTTGTTACCAGAAGGACCTATAGGACTTGTAGTGTGTTCGTGGCAGGCAGGCAGAGCTCCTATATTTTGTTACCAGAAGCACCTATAGGACTTGTAGTGTGTTAGTGGCAGGCAGGCAGAGCTCCTATATTTTGTTACCAGAAGCACCTATAGGACTTGTAGTGTGTTAGTGGCAGGCAGGCAGAGCTCCTATATTTTGTTACCAGAAGCACCTATAGGACTTGTAGTGTGTTAGTGGCAGGCAGGCAGAGCTCCTATATTTTGTTACCAGAAGCACCTATAGGACTTGTAGTGTGTTCGTGGCAGGCAGGCAGAGCTCCTATATTTTGTTCCCAGAAGCACCTATAGGACTTGAAGTGTGTTAGTCCCATTACACACACAGAGCTATATTTTCTTCCCAGAAGCACCTATAGGACTTGAAGTGTGTTAGTCCCATTACACACAAAGAGCTATACTTTGTTCCCAGAAGCACCTATAGGACTTGAAGTGTGTTAGTCCCATTACACACACAGAGCTATATTTTGTTCCCAGAAGCACCTATAGGACTTGAAGTGTGTTAGTCCCATTACACACAAAGAGCTATACTTTGTTCCCAGAAGCACCTATAGGACTTGAAGTGTGTTAGTCCCATTACACACACAGAGCTATATTTTGTTCCCAGAAGCACCTATAGGACTTGAAGTGTGTTAGTCCCATTACACACAAAGAGCTATACTTTGTTCCCAGAAGCACCTATAGGACTTGAAGTGTGTTAGTCCCATTACACACACAGAGCTATATTTTGTTCCCAGAAGCACCTATAGGACTTGAAGTGTGTTAGTCCCATTACACACAAAGAGCTATATTTTGTTCCCAGAAGCACCTATAGGACTTGAAGTGTGTTAGTCCCATTACACACACAGAGCTATATTTTGTTCCCAGAAGCACCTATAGGACTTGAAGTGTGTTAGTCCCATTACACACAAAGAGCTATACTTTGTTCCCAGAAGCACCTATAGGACTTGAAGTGTGTTAGTCCCATTACACACACAGAGCTATATTTTGTTCCCAGAAGCACCTATAGGACTTGAAGTGTGTTAGTCCCATTACACACAAAGAGCTATACTTTGTTCCCAGAAGCACCTATAGGACTTGAAGTGTGTTAGTCCCATTACACACACAGAGCTATATTTTGTTCCCAGAAGCACCTATAGGACTTGAAGTGTGTTAGTCCCATTACACACAAAGAGCTATATTTTGTTCCCAGAAGCACCTATAGGACTTGAAGTGTGTTAGTCCCATTACACACACAGAGCTATATTTTGTTCCCAGAAGCACCTATAGGACTTGAAGTGTGTTAGTCCCATTACACACACAGAGCTATATTTTGTTCCCAGAAGCACCTATAGGACTTGAAGTGTGTTAGTCCCATTACACACACAGAGCTATATTTTGTTCCCAGAAGCACCTATAGGACTTGAAGTGTGTTAGTCCCATTACACACACAGAGCTATATTTTGTTCCCAGAAGCACCTATAGGACTTGAAGTGTGTTAGTCCCATTACACACAAAGAGCTATACTTTGTTCCCAGAAGCACCTATAGGACTTGAAGTGTGTTAGTCCCATTACACACACAGAGCTATATTTTGTTCCCAGAAGCACCTATAGGACTTGAAGTGTGTTAGTCCCATTACACACAAAGAGCTATATTTTGTTCCCAGAAGCACCTATAGGACTTGAAGTGTGTTAGTCCCATTACACACACAGAGCTATATTTTGTTCCCAGAAGCACCTATAGGACTTGAAGTGTGTTAGTCCCATTACACACAAAGAGCTATATTTTGTTCCCAGAAGCACCTATAGGACTTGAAGTGTGTTAGTCCCATTACACACACAGAGCTATATTTTGTTCCCAGAAGCACCTATAGGACTTGAAGTGTGTTAGTCCCATTACACACAAAGAGCTATATTTTGTTCCCAGAAGCACCTATAGGACTTGAAGTGTGTTAGTCCCATTACACACACAGAGCTATATTTTGTTCCCAGAAGCACCTATAGGACTTGAAGTGTGTTAGTCCCATTACACACACAGAGCTATATTTTGTTCCCAGAAGCACCTATAGGACTTGAAGTGTGTTAGTCCCATTACACACACAGAGCTATATTTTGTTCCCAGAAGCACCTATAGGACTTGAAGTGTGTTAGTCCCATTACACACACAGAGCTATATTTTGTTCCCAGAAGCACCTATAGGACTTGAAGTGTGTTAGTCCCATTACACACACAGAGCTATATTTTGTTCCCAGAAGCACCTATAGGACTTGAAGTGTGTTAGTCCCATTACACACACAGAGCTATATTTTGTTCCCAGAAGCACCTATAGGACTTGAAGTGTGTTAGTCCCATTACACACAAAGAGCTATATTTTGTTCCCAGAAGCACCTATAGGACTTGAAGTGTGTTAGTCCCATTACACACACAGAGCTATATTTTGTTCCCAGAAGCACCTATAGGACTTGAAGTGTGTTAGTCCCATTACACACAAAGAGCTATATTTTGTTCCCAGAAGCACCTATAGGACTTGAAGTGTGTTAGTCCCATTACACACACAGAGCTATATTTTGTTCCCAGAAGCACCTATAGGACTTGAAGTGTGTTAGTCCCATTACACACACAGAGCTATATTTTGTTCCCAGAAGCACCTATAGGACTTGAAGTGTGTTAGTCCCATTACACACACAGAGCTATATTTTGTTCCCAGAAGCACCTATAGGACTTGAAGTGTGTTAGTCCCATTACACACAAAGAGCTATATTTTGTTCCCAGAAGCACCTATAGGACTTGAAGTGTGTTAGTCCCATTACACACACAGAGCTATATTTTGTTCCCAGAAGCACCTATAGGACTTGAAGTGTGTTAGTCCCATTACACACAAAGAGCTATACTTTGTTCCCAGAAGCACCTATAGGACTTGAAGTGTGTTAGTCCCATTACACACACAGAGCTATATTTTGTTCCAGAAGCACCTATAGGACTTGAAGTGTGTTAGTCCCATACACACAAAGAGCTATATTTTGTTCCCAGAAGCACCTATAGGACTTGAAGTGTGTTAGTCCCATTACACACAAAGAGCTATATTTTGTTCCCAGAAGCACCTATAGGACTTGAAGTGTGTTAGTCCCATTACACACACAGAGCACCTATATTTTGTTCCAGAAGCACCTATAGGACTTGAAGTGTGTTAGTCCCATTACACACAGAGCTATACTTTGTTCCCAGAAGCACCTATAGGACTTGAAGTGTGTTAGTCCCATTACACACAAAGAGCTATATTTTTGTTCCCAGAAGCACCTATAGGACTTGAAGTGTGTTAGTCCCATTTTACACACAGAGCTATATTTTGTTCCAGAAGCACCTATAGGACTTGAAGTGTGTTAGTCCCATTACACACACAGAGCTCTATTTTGTTTGCAGAAGCACCCATAGGACTTTGAAGTGTGTTAGTGGCATCACACAGAGCTCCTCTATTTTCTTTGCATAAGCACCCACAGGACTTCTAGTGTGTTAGTGGCATCACACAGAGCTCCTCTATTTTCTTTGCAGAAGCACCCACAGGACTTCTAGTGTGTTAGTGGCATCACACAGAGCTCCTCTATTTTCTTTGCATAAGCACCCACAGGACTTCTAGTGTGTTAGTGGCATCACACAGAGCTCCTCTATTTTCTTTGCATAAGCACCCACAGGACTTCTAGTGTGTTAGTGGCATCACACAGAGCTCCTCTATTTTCTTTGCAGAGGCACCCATAGGAATTCTAGTGTGTTAGTGGCATCACACAGAGCTCCTATATATTCTTCTCAGCAGCACCCACAGGACTTCTAGTGTGTTAGTGGCATCACACAGAGCTCCTCTATTTTCTTTGCAGAAGCACCCATAGGACTTCTAGTGTGTTAGTGGCATCACACAGAGCTCCTATATTTTCTTCTCAGCAGCACCCACAGGACTACCGACTACAATGGCTGGAAGACCGCCAAGGGGAGGCAGAGCGTGCAGAGCCAAGAACACAGGGCAGGCAG
The DNA here is from genome assembly GCA_028564925.1 of Lithobates sylvaticus. Taxonomy (NCBI): domain Eukaryota; kingdom Metazoa; phylum Chordata; class Amphibia; order Anura; family Ranidae; genus Lithobates; species Lithobates sylvaticus. Next base: position 119,108,326 of record CM053035.1, on the reverse strand, counting down.
GCTCTGTTTCTAGTGGACGTGGCCGTGGACGTGGACGTGGTCGTGCATCGTCATCAGCACGTGGCCATGGGACACGCGCGTCTTTGTTTTCGGCAGCTGGACATGTGGAGCCGCATCATGCTGAAGGCTTGGTAGAATGGATGACCAAGCCCTCCTCATCCTCCTCATCCTCTCTCACCCAGGCTCAGGGTACTGACAGAGCATCATCAGCCACCCCTTCCCTAGACCCACCATGTCCTCCTGAGGAGTCCCCCGAACTCTTTGAGCACAGTGTTGGGTACATGCTCCAGGAGGATGCCCAACGATTCGAAGGCTCGGATGACGATACCCAGCTTGAGGAATCTGGCAGTACAGTTCCACCAGCTGCAGCTTACTGCCAGGTTTGCTCTAGTGGTGAAGAGGGAGGGGATGATGAGGTCACTGACTCCACGTGGGTGCCTCAAGGGAGAGAGGATGAGGAGGAGGACGAGGAGGAGGAGGATGCGGCGTCACATGTCCAACGAGGCAGGATGCCCCCTGGAGGCCAGGTAGAGGCCAGCACAGCAACTGTACAACACCGCAGAGCTCCGCCTGTGCAGGGCGCTGCCTCTGCACGTTATCAGAAAAGTTCTTTGGTGTGGGCCTTTTTTGAGACGAGTGCAGCAGATCGCACCACTGCTATTTGCAATATTTGTCTCAAGCGTATCTCGCGTGGCCAAAACATCAGCCGCTTGGGCACCACAAGCATGACCAGACATATGGCGACCTGCCATGCAGCTCGTTGGCAGGCACACATAAAAGACCCACACCAAAGAACTAAGCGGACCTCTCCTTGCTCCTCCTCAGCTGGGATCTCCATCCCCACTACACCTTCAGTCCTCTCTGAAAGCTGCTCTGAGAGGACTGAAGGTGTAGAATTCGGTGTGTCACAACCAAGTACTTGCAGTACACCGACGTCCGAATGCAGCAGGCAAATTTCCCTGCCCCAGCTGCTGGACCGTAGAAAGAAGTACACTCCCAGCCATCCACATGCCCAGCGGTTGAATGCTAGCCTTGCTAAATTGCTAGCACTTCAACTGCTGCCTTTTCAGTTGGTAGACTCGGCCCCCTTCCGTGAGTTTGTTCAATGTGCGGTTCCTCAGTGGCAGGTTCCCAAACGCCACTTTTTCTCGCGGAAGGCGATTCCGTCTCTCTACCGGCATGTGGAGGGCAATGTCCATGCCTCGCTGGACAGGGCGGTCAGCGGTAAGGTGCATATTACCGCTGACTCATGGTCCAGCAGGCATGGACAGGGACGGTACCTTTCTTTCACGGCCCATTGGGTCACTCTATTGGCAGCTGGGAGGGATGCAGGACAAGGTGCAGTAGTGTTGGAGGTTGTTCCGCCACCACGCCTCCAAAACGCGACTACTGCTACTGGTTGTGACACACCTCTCTCCTCCACCCCCTCCTCTTCTTCTTCCTCCAGTGCTCTGTCCTTGGAACCAGCGGTGCTCCGTAGGCGTACAAGGGGCTACGCAAGTACGCAGGCAAAAAGATGCCATGCCGTGCTTGCGCTGGTGTGTTTGGGGGACAGGAGCCACACTGGGCCAGAGGTTCTGGCAGCTCTGCAGGGGCAGGCCGAGAGGTGGTTGACGCCACGTCAGCTTAAGCCAGGAATGGTCGTTTCTGACAATGGCACCAACCTCCTCTCCGCCCTGCGACAGGGGCAGCTCACCCATGTGCCCTGCATGGCTCACGTCCTCAACCTGGTGGTGCAGCGGTTCTTGGGCAGGTTCCCAGGCTTACAGGATGTCCTGAGGCAGGCCAGGAAAGTCTGTGTGCATTTCCGCCGATCTTATAATGCCAGTGCTCGGCTGACTGAGCTGCAAAAGGAGCTGAACCTGCCCAAGAACCGCCTAATATCTGACATGCCCACCAGGTGGAACTCAACGTTGGCCATGCTGCAGCGACTGCACACGCAGCAGAGGGCCATCAATGAGTACCTTTGCGACTACGGCACCAGGACAGGGTCAGGGGAGCTTGGTTTTTTTTCCCCACGTCAGTGGAGCATGATCAGGGATGCATGCACTGTCCTCTCACCATTTGAGGAGGCCACGAGGATGGTGAGCAGTGACAGTGCATGCATCAGTGACACTGTCCCTCTTGTCCACCTGTTGGAGCATACGCTGCGTGGGATCATGGACAGGGCACTTGAGGCAGAACAGAGGCAGGAAGAGGAGGACTTCCTTGCCTCTCAAGGCCCCCTTTATCCGGACAGTGTTCCTTCTGTCCCACCCATCACACAGGAAGAGGATGAGGAGGAGGAGGAGGAGGAGGAGGAGGAGGATTGTGTGAGCATGGAGGTGGAGCCTGGCACTCAGCATCAGCAGCAGCAGTCTTTTAGGGATGATGTACAGTCCCAACAAGCCAGTGGACTTGTACGTGGCTGGGAGGAGGTGGCTGGCGATCATGTCATCCTCAGTGACCCAGAAGACTCCGGACCGAATGCCTCAGCTAACCTACGCTGCATGGCCTCCCTGATCCTGCAAAGCCTGCGGAAGGATCCTCGTGTTCTTCGGATCAAGGAGAGGGACCATTACTGGCTGGCCACTCTCCTTGATCCGCGGTACAAGGGTAAGGTTGCGGACCTTATCTTGCCGTCGCAGAGGGAGCAGAGGATGAGACATCTCAGGGAGGCCTTGCAGAAAGGTCTGTGCAACGCGTTCCCAGAAACTGGGAGGCTACAAACTCCTGGTCCTGGGCGACGAGTTGCTGAGGCTTCGGTCAGTGGCAGAAGGAGCGGTGGGGAAGGTGGACGTCTGACCGATGCGTTCAGACAATTTTTTAGTCCGCAGCCCCAAGGTATGATCGGTTCCAGCAACCATCGCCAGCGTCTGATATACATGGTGCAGGAATACCTTGGGCAAGGTCAGACTTGGACACCTTTCCCACCGAAAATCCTCTGGCTTACTGGGTCCTGAGGATGGATCACTGGCCAGAGCTTGCACAGTATGCAATTGAGCTACTGGCCTGTCCTGCCTCCAGCGTTCTTTCCGAACGCACATTCAGTGCTGCTGGAGGATTTGTGACTGATCATAGGGTGCGCCTGTCCACCGCCTCGGTTGATCGACTGACCTTCATCAAAATGAATCAGTCTTGGATCACCACCAGCTACCAGGCACCTGAGGCGGATATAACCGAATAATTTTTAATGTCACATCCCTTCAAGACTGCCTATGCTGATGCTGAGTGACTGTCCTCTTATGTTCACTGACTATCCTCTTCCTCCTCCTCAATGATCCATGCCACCACACCAGTGCCTAAGGCACAATTTTTCAGCCCCTGTTTAACAGGGGCGTGTACTTACAATTTTTAAAAAAAAATGCTTCGCAACACGTGTGACTGCTGTGCTCCAAGTACAGTCTCTGTGAGGGCCGTGTTGCAGTGTTGTGGCACCAGCACCAGTGCTAAGGCACAATTTTTCAGCCCCTGTTTAACAGGGGCGTGTACTTACAATTTTTAAAAAAAATGCTTCGCAACACGTGTGACTGCTGTGCTCCAAGTACAGTCTCTGTGAGGGCCGTGTTGCAGTGTTGTGGCACCAGCACCAGTGCCTAAGGCACAATTTTTCAGCCCCTGTTTAACAGGGGCGTGTACTTACAATTTTTTAAAAAAATGCTTCGCAACACGTGTGACTGCTGTGCTCCAAGTACAGTCTCTGTGAGGGCCGTGTTGCAGTGTTGTGGCACCAGTGCCTAAGGCACAATTTTTCAGCCCCTGTTTAACAGGGGCGTGTACTTACAATTTTTTAAAAAAATGCTTCGCAACACGTGTGACTGCTGTGCTCCAAGTACAGTCTCTGTGAGGGCCGTGTTGCAGTGTTGTGGCACCAGTGCCTAAGGCACAATTTTTCAGCCCCTGTTTAACAGGGGCGTGTACTTACAATTTTTTAAAAAAATGCTTCGCAACACGTGTGACTGCTGTGCTCCAAGTACAGTATCTGTGAGGGCCGGGTTGCAGTGTTGTGGCACCAGCACCAGTGCCTAAGGCACAATTTTTCAGCCCCTGTTTAACAGGGGCGTGTACTTACAATTTTTTAAAAAAAATGCTTCGCAACACGTGTGACTGCTGTGCTCCAAGTACAGTATCTGTGAGGGCCGGGTTGCAGTGTTTGTGGCACCAGCACCAGTGCCTAAGGCACAATTTTTCAGCCCCTGTTTAACAGGGGCGTGTACTTACAATTTTTTAAAAAAAATGCTTCGCAACACGTGTGACTGCTGTGCTCCAAGTACAGTCTCTGTGAGGGGTTGCAGTGTTGTGGCACCAGCACCAGTGCCTAAGGCACAATTTTTCAGCCCCTGTTTAACAGGGGCGGGTAATTACAAATCTTGATCTAATAGTTCACAGCAGGGCCCATTCCTGCGCCCACCAAGAGTAACTATGAGGGCCTGCAGTCTTGTGGCAACACCGTCCACCACCACCGCCAAAGGCCCAATTTTTCTGCCCTGTTCATCAGGTGCTTGCAATTACAAATCTTGATCTAATAACTCACAGCAGGGCCCATTCCTGCGCCCACCAAGAGTAACTATGAGGGCCTACAGTCTTGTGGCAACACCGTCCACCACCACCGCCAAAGGCCCAATTTTTCTGCCCTGTTCAACAGGTGCATGCAATTACAAATCTTGATCTATTAACTCACAGCAGGGCCCATTCCTGTGCCCACCAGTCTTGTGGCTACACCAACATCTAATAGGGCAAATTTCTGCAGAGTATATACGCCAGGCCCCTACTTTCAAACATCCAACTTACAAACGACTCCTACTTGAAAATGGAAAGAGAAAACAGGAAGTGAGAGGAAATCTACCCCTAGGAAGGGAAATTCTATCCTGTTAGATTTAATTTGGGAAAAAGGTATCTCCTCTCTACTGATACTTTATCACCAATCCTTGTTTCAATTAAAACCCCACTTTTTCCAAAAACATTTGTCATTGGGACGGAAAGTGAGGTGACATGTTCTGAACAGATGTGCAAAGACAGCAAATGTTACAGGGGTGATAACCCCTCCCTATGTTCTCCAAAAAGCTTAAAAATAGATTTTTTTGGATGGAGCTACACTTCATAATGTACCTGTTCAGATTCTACTTAAGATCAAACCTAAAGCCGCAAGTGGTTTTAAATGGCTTCTTTTTTTCCTTTACAAATGTCATTTTGTGCAAGGACAGTTCTAAACACGGGAAACACATGCCACTTCACAGGCATACTTTGGACACCCCCCAGGTACCATATTTAAAGGAAAATGTCACATTTTTTTTTTTTCACTTTATGCATCATTAAAATGACTGCTCCCGAAAAAACGTTAGTTTTTAAAAGTTCTTTTTGCATTGATATATGTCCCCTGGGGCAGGACCCGGGTCCCCAAACCTGTTTTATGACATTAACATGCATATTGGCCGTTGTAATTAGCACTTTTGATTTCGAACGTTCGCGTCCATTATAACGTATAGGGTTCGAAAATTCGCGCGAACTTTCGGTCCGTTCGAAGGTTCTGGTTCGAACCGAACCCGGGGGTGTTCGGCTCATCCCTACTAGTTACCCTCTAAAGTAACTGAGTTACGTAACTCAGTTTATTTTAACTCAGTTACTTACATCACTGGGCTTTAGTACTCTCAGCAGCCTGTTCCCTGTTCATGGTTCCGCCCACTTTGAGTGTACATAAATACAGGGGAGGTGGGCCTTGTGGTCATTCATTAGTCTGTCTATGGGAAGTGTCAAGAGGACTTGCTTAACAACTTCAATATCGGGCACTTTCACCCTCTTCCTGCCCAGGCCAATTTTCAGCTTTCAGAACTTTCACACTTTGAATGACAATTGCACAACACTTTACCTATATGAAATTTGTATAATTTTAAACACAAATAGAGCTTACTTTTGGTATTATTTAATCATCATTGGGTTTTTTTTTCCGCTAAAAATAAATATAAAAAGACAGAAAATATAGAAAAAAAATATATTTTTCTTAGTTTCTATTATAAAAATTGTTGTAAATAAGTATTTTTTCTCATTCACTGAAGTGCGCTGAGGAGGCTACACTGATTGGCAGCGATGAGACAGCACTGAAAGGCACCGATAGGCGGCACTGATAGGTGGCACTTATGGGCAATGATAGGTGGCATGGATAAGTGACACTGACAGGGCCGGACTGGGAATAAAATTCAGCCCTGGAAAAAATTTCATACTAGCACCACAGCATTATTATACCAGCGCAACGGCATAACGTCATTATTTTCTGGTTCATGAAAGGGAAAACCATACATTTTAAAGCACATTTGAGTGTATTATATACAGAAAAGACAGATATGAAATCACATAGTGCATATATATATATATATATATTATATATATATATATATATATATACATACACACACACACACACGGTGGGGGTGGAGAGCACTGGGGTGGGGGCTGGGGACTGATGAGGAGAGCTGGAGAGCACCGGGGGCAGAAAGAACAGGGGTGGGGAGCATGGGGGGGTGAAGAGCACTGTGGGGGCTGAAGAGCACTGGGGTGGGAGCTGGAGACTGATGGGGGGAGCTGGAGAGCACCAGGGGCAGAAAGAACGGGTGGGGAGCATGGGGGGCTGGACAGCACTGTGGGGGGGCTGGACAGCACCGGGGACAGAAAGAACAGGGGTGGGGAGCACGGGGGCTGAAGAGCACTGTGGGTGCTGAAGAGCACTGGGATGGGGGCTGGAGACTGATGGGGAGAGCTGGAGAGCACCGGGGCAGAAAGAACAGGGGGTGGGGAGCACGGGGGAGCTGGACAGCACTGTGGGGGGGCTGGACAGCACCGGGGGCAGAAAGAACAGGGGTGGGGAGCACGGGGGCTGGACAGCACGGTGGGGGGTGGGGAGCACGGGGCGAGCTGGAGAGCACCGGGGGCAGAAAGAACAGGGGTGGGGAGCATGGGGGGGTGAAGAGCACTGTGGGGGGTGGAGAGCACTGGGATGGGGGCTGGAGACTGATGGGGAGAGCTGGAGAGCACCGGGGGCAGAAAGAACAGGGGTGGGGAGCACGGGGGGCTGGACAGCACTGTGGGGGGGCTGGACAGCACCGGGGGCAGAAAGAACAGTGGTGGGGAGCACGGGGGGCTGGACAGCACTGTGGGGGGTGGGGAGCACGGGGGGGGGGCGAGCTGGAGAGCACCGGGGGCAGAAAGAACGGGGGTTAAGAGAACTGTGGGGGGTGGAGAGCACTGGGGTGGGAGCTGGAGACTGATGGGGAGAGCACCGGGGGCAGAAAGAACAGGGGTGGGGAGCACGGGGGGGCTGGACAGCACTGTGGGGGGGCTGGACAGCACCGGGGCAGAAAGAACAGGGGTGGGGAGCACGGGGGCTGGAGAGCACTGTGGGGGGTGGGAAGCACGGGGGCGAGCTGGAGAGCACCGGGGGCAGAAAGAACAGGGGCAGAAAGAACAGGGGTGGGGAGCATGGGGGGGCTGGACAGCACTGTGGGGGGTTGGGAGCACGGGGGGCGGATAGCACTGGGGTGGGGGCTAGAGAAGGATGGGGCGAACATGGGTTGAGAGAACTGGGGGGGGCTGGAGAGTGTGGTGGGGGAGGAGAGCACTGGGGGGAGCACAAGGAGAACTGGAGGGGGGCTGGAGAGTCTGGTGGGGGAGGAGAGCACTGGGGGGGCAGTAAAATAATTTGGATATCCAGGCACACAGTTAGGGCTGTACTCACAGGCATCTCTCCTGCTCCTGTGATCACAGAGCTGGCCGGGTCTGTGTTCTGTGGCCGCGCACCGCGCTGTAACACGTTCCCGCCCCCTAGACCGGCTCGTGTGATAGGTGGAACACTGATTCTATCTACTATCACACGAGCCAGTCTAGTAGGGCGGGACCGTGTTACAGCGCGGTGCGCGGCCGCAGAACACAGACCCGGCCAGCTCCGTGATCACATGAGCAGGAGAGAGGGGAGCACTGCAGCCGCAAAGCGGCCCCAGGGCAGGCAGCCTACCGGGAAATATCCCGGTATCCCGGTAGGCCAGTCCGGCCCTGGACACTGATGGGCTTCACTGATGAGCAGGCACTGACTGGCGGCACTGATGGACACAGATTGTCATCACTGCTGGGCACCGTTGGGGCTGCACTGATGATCAGTGTACTGATTATCTATACAGGTCTCCTCTGTGAGGAAATGCTGCTGATTGGCTCTCCTCTCCTCACACGCTGTCAGTGTGAGGAGAGGAGAGCGGATAACCGGAATTTCATAGTTTACATGTGATTGGATACAGCTGATCACATGGGTAAAGCGCTTCATCATTGTCTCTTTACCGAGATCGGGATTGCACCACAGCGCTCTGCCAATTGCTGTGCTGCGCACCCCTGGGGGCATGCAAGTGCAGTGAGACCAGGGCAATGTCATATGATGTTGTCTCAGATCGAGAGAGACACCCGCCACCGTAATTAGTCTATACGGCAGGCGGGGGGGGGGGGGTGATTAAGAATGTAGAAGCATTTGTGCCTATTTGAGTAGCACCTTGATGGGAACCCAGTCGGGATTCCAGGATATGGACAATAGCTTTCAAAACGGACATGGATCAGGCTACATGGCAGGGTACCAGGGGTAGCCCCGACAGATTATGTCCATATTAAATATGTGTTTGTTTTTGGAAATATGGGGAGGTTCTTCCGTAAATAATTAATTGGAAAAATAATCATCGCTTAGTCTGCATGTATTCCATATCACATTGTGATGTATACAATAATATTTACTGGGGGAGGAAGAACACATTAAGGCCCCTTTCACATGGTCGGACCGTTCAGATCCGCCTGTCAGTTTTGACGGCGGATCTGAACGGGCGCTCCATGTTAGTCTATGGAGCGTCGGATGTCAGCGGAGACATGTCCGCTGACATCCGACCCGGTCCGATCCGCCAAAAGCAGACGTATGGCTCTACGTATGGCTCTACGTCCAGATCCGGATCGGGTGAGATCTGATGAAAACGGACACACTGTCCGTTTTCATCCGATCTCTCCATAGAGACCAGCGGCGCGCGCAAGCCCCTCCCTCAGTGAGCAGAGAGGGACTTGTCATCCGCCGGCTCAGCGGAGATCAACGGAGAGATCTCCCGCTGAGCCGGCGGACAGAGGCGGGCTCCGTGGAAGCGGAGTCTGCCTCGTCTGAAAGGGGCCTAACCCTCTGGGTTAAAGGAAGGAGGGCTTTCTACATGGATGCAAGGCTAAGTTAACCCTAGCAGGTGGTGTCCTAGCTAAAGGCATTTCAGGATATACGTACAGAAAAGATAGAAGCCAGCCTAGTGAGAAGCAGGTGACTCGGTGAGGGTGACAGAGAGGTCCAGTAGCAGCAGGGGGACCAGTGTGCTTCAGATTCCTTCTTGCACTTGATGATCCTTCTTACAATACTTCTCCCCATATATTCTTGGCTTTATTTCGTTTACAAACTGGCCTCTAGCTGATTGCTTTGCACACAAACTAGAGCATAAGAGGGAGATTGTTCAGTATAGGGTTGTGTGTTAAAAGCCTACAGTCCTATCTACAGGCCTTGTGAGAGTCTATATTTGGGAGTATTTAAAACTAGAAATAACATTCCATTATTGACTATCCAAGTTAAGCTTTATATCAGTTTAGATATTTTTAGTAGTTAAATATTTAATTTTACTTGTGAATGCTTCTAAGGTTAAAAACTGGATTCACACACGTGCAAAAGATAAAAAAGAGCATCTAGAACCCATGTGGTTGGAGCAAGGGTTCACCCACATTCCAACCAGTATTTCAGGGAAAATATATTGAATAGGAATATGGGGTCCCGGCTCTTGATTGGATAGATTGATAGCAGTGCAGCCATTGGCTCCTGCTGCTGTCAATCAAATCCAATGACGCGGGCGCCCGGGGGGGCCGAGTCCGGCATTTGTGTCTGTGGACGCAAATGCTGGACTCGGGAGCACGCCCGCAAGGTAACTCCCTCGGGGGAGCGCTTCTCCTAGGGGGTTATCTGATGCTGGGAGGAGCTGCGAGAACCGCCGGGGGACCCCAGAAAGGGATGTTCGGGGACACCCTGTGCAAAACGAACTGCACAGTGGAGGCAAGTATGACATGTTTGTTATTTTAAAAAAAAAATAATAATTATCCTTTACAATCACTTTAAGTTATTTAATGTATAACTAGAGACAAAACTTTTTTTTTGTGCAGAGGGATTAGAACCCCCCTTTAGGTTTTTATTGCTGTCTGTGCCTTTGTTAAGGAGATTCACCCTCTCCTGTCCTGTTTACCATGTCATTAAAAGTGAAAGTAAAAGAAAATACCAAATTTTGGGTTGTCCCCAGAAAAGAAATAGAGGGGAAATCTTCCAACGGGGACCCTAGTTCTGGTGACCTGGGAGTCCCCTAGGAATTCCTTTAACCACTTGCCTACCAGGTACGAACACCCCCTTCTTGACCAAGCCATTTTTCAGCTTTCAGCGCTGTCGCATTTTGAATGACAATTGCACGGTCATGCAACGATGTACCCAAATACAATTTTTCGTCATTTTTTCCCCACAAATAGAGCTTTATTTTGGTGGTATTTGATCACCTCTGCGGTTTTTATTTATTGCGCTATAAACAAAAGAAGAGGGACAAGTTTGAAAAAAAACGCAATATTTTTTACTTTTTATTATAATAAATATCCAATTTTTTTTTTTTTTAAACAAATGTTTTCCTCAGTTTAGACCGATACATATTCTTCTACATATTTTTGGTAAAAAAAATTGCAATAAGCCTCTATTGATTGGTTTGCGCAAAAGTTATAGCGTCTACAAAAATAGGGGATAGATTTATAGCATTTTTATTAATATTTTTTTTTTTACTAGTAATGGCGGCGATTTGCGATTTTTATCGTGACTGCGACATTGCGGCGGACATATCGGACACTTTTGACACATTTTTGGGACCATTCACATTTATACAGCGATCCGTGCTATAAAAATGCATTGATTACTGTATAATTGTGACTGGCAGGGAAGGGGTTAACACTAGGGGGCGCTGCAGGGGTTAATATGTTCCCTATGTGAGTGATTCTAACTGTGGGGGGAGGGGACTGACTGGGGGAGGGGACCGATCAGTGTCCCTATGTGCAAGGGACACACCATCGGTCTCCTCTCCTCTGACAGGACGTGGATCTGTGTGTTTACACACACAGATCCACGTCCTGCTCAGTTACCGGGCAATCGCGGGCGCCGGGCACGCACATCGGGTCCCCAGCAACGCGCGCGCCCCCTAGTGGCAAAAAAGCTAGCACCGTCATATGACGGCGGTCCGCCACAAGAGCTGCACCGCTCCGCCGTCAATTGACGGCGGACGGTCACTACCTGTTTGGATATGAGACAGGAAGTGAAGGAAAATCTCTGCAATGGGGACATAGATGGTGAACAAAAAAATTGGACAGGGGTTTTAACCCTGCCTTACTGTATCTAAAATAAAAAAAAAATCATTTTGCCCATACAGTGGAACCTCGGATTGCGAGTAACACGGTTAATGAGCGCTTCACAATACGAGCAATTATTAAAAAAAAATCCTAACTCGGTTTGCAAGTGTTGTCTCGCAGGATTCAAGCCTCTGCGGTGTGCAGTTCCGCATTTGGTCGTGTGGGGGCGCGGGTTACACTCAGAGCTGTTTGGAAATACTCGGAAACACTTGGGAATACTCAGTTCCCTAGTGTTTACGAGCCTTTCCGAGTGCAGCCGAGCAGTTTCTGAGTTTTTCTGAGTCTCTCCAGCGCCATGCCCCCCCCCCCCAACCTCTGGCCACATGTGGTATTGCATGCAATAGAAGTCAATGTGGAAGGAATTATCTTCGTTTCCATTGACTTCTATGTGTAAACTAGCTTTGATATGATATTTGGATTTCAAGCATTCTCCTGGAATGGATTATGCTCGTAATCCAAGGTTCCACTGTAGTTCTCACTGTAACCTAACAATGAGCATCACAAGCCAGGAACTTCAGAGAACAGATCCCATCACTGAGGCCAAATGCATAAGCAAATTTTTATGCACTGTAACATATCAGTGTCCACCCAGTACTTTTTTTAACTGTAAAAATACAGAGACATTATTACTAACAGCCCTTAGCATACACTTTACGGCATATACCATCATGTCCATCCAATACTTGAAGTGGCCAAACAGGATAAGAAAGCACAGACATGACCATAGCATTGTACTGCTGCATATTTTATTTAATCACTGTAGTAGACAGGGTGCTCTGGCAGGGGTGCCTAAACTACAAGACTGGCTGAACAGAGTTACAAATGCTGTTGTAGGTAAGACTGTTTTATAATATACATATTCATGCTTGCATGAAGTTCTCGTTCACGTGTTTAGAACAGTATGAACACGTGAACAAGAACTTCATGCAAGCATGAATATGTATATTATAAAACAGTAGGGATGGGCCCGGTGTTCGATTCGAACCCATGTTCGAATCGAGCACCTGGCGTTCGCTCGCTCGGCGAGCCCAGAACTATTGGGGCCGCTCGCATCAAATTCGTGTGATGCGCGCGGCCCCGCAATGCATTCCGCTAGTCGCAGTGCAATGCTGGCTGATGATTGGCCAAGCATGCACTGTGACCCCGCATGCGGCGGCGGCCTCGCATATTATGTTTCAGACAGTCACAGTGTCAGCGTGTCAGTGTGTTGCTGACTGCTGACAAGTTATGCTCTACTTCTGGGG
>CM053035.1:118975233-119095151 GCA_028564925.1 Lithobates sylvaticus | reverse complement strand
CTTTGTTCACTTTCTCATTCCACATCCTTGTAGATTGCTTAAGACCGTAGATGCTCTACTGAAGTTTACACACAAGGTTATCTCCTTGTTCCAACCCTGGTGGTTGCTTCATGTAGAAGTCTTCCTAAATGTCTCCATATAGGAAAGCAGTTTTGACATCTAGGTATTTGACTTGCATGTCCTTCCTGGCTGCAACGCTAAGAAGCGCTCTGATGGTGGAGTGTTTTACGATGGGAGCAAATGTTTCATCGTAATCTTCACCAAATTTCTGAGAGTAACCCTTGGCAACTAGTCTGGCTTTGTATTTGTGGATATTCCCTTCTGCATCTGACTTTACTTTGAAAGTCCACTTACTTCCTATAGTTTTGCAGTTAGGAGGGAGCTCTGTGAGTGTCCAGGTTTTAATCTCTTGAAGTGACTTTAATTCTTCTTCTGCTGCCTTCCTCCATTTATTGACTTCACGTTTTGGCAGTTTTTCTAAGTCTTCCCAGGATGTTGGTTCAAGTATGTTGTGTGTTTTGACCAGTGGCGGCTGGTGCTCAAAATTTTTTGGGGGGCGCAAATAAACTGAAAAATTCTGAAAAAAAAGCCCATCAAATGCAGCCACTGTACCAAACGCAGCCACTGTGCCCATTAAAAACGCAGCCACTGTGCCCATCAAAACGCAGCCACTGTGCCCATCAAAACGCAGCCACTGTGCCCATCAAAACGTAGCCACTGTGCCCATCAAAACGCAGCCACTGTGCCCATCAAAACGCAGCCACTGTGCCCATTAAAACGCAGTCACTGTGCCCATCAAAACGCAGCCACTGTGCCCATCAAAACGCAGCCACTGTGCCCATCAAAACGCAGCCACTGTGCCCATCAAAACGCAGCCACTGTGCCCATCAAAACGCAGCCACCGTGCCCATCAAAACGCAGCCACTTTGCCCCTTTAAAACACAGCCACTTTGCCCCTTTAAAACACAGCCACATTGCCCCTTTAAAACACAGCCACATTGCCCCTTTAAAACACAGCCACATTGCCCATCTAAAACACAGCCACTTCAAAATAAACACTACAGACATGTACGGAGCTGCAGTGAAATGTAAGCGTAGTGCAAACATGACAGGGTGCAAGGGGGTTACTGGGAGGTCAGCAAAAGGGGTTGGTATATTTACATAGGGGGGCTTACCTTATTGGAGTTCAGCAGTGGTGGGTGGAGTACAGGTCATTGGTGTGGTGGGGAGCAAGGAAAGGACACCAGTCCAGAGGTAGCAGGCAAGGAGAAACGTTGGGAGCAGGACCCTGAAAAAGATGAGTGGGTTAGAACAACTGTGGGAGCAGCTTAGACAGGCAGCTGAACTACATGGCTCAGACTGGCTTCACAGCCAAATTGCAGCCAATCTACAGGGGGTAGGGCAGGGACCCCAGCCAAGTAGGGACCCCCCTTTGCGGCCTCGGAGGTCTATTCCTCCGGTGCGCCTGAGCCCGGATAATACCCCACGGACTCAACGCCGTATTGGGAGCCCCACTAGGGACCCTCCAGGCCCCTCTGCCAAGCGGACACCACGGTCGGCGGGCAGGGGCCCTGGGAGGAATCCCCGAAAACGGCAAAGTCCCAGGAGAGGGGGGGGCACTCACCCATCCAGATCCTCGGCCCCCTCCAGGACCATCCAATCTGAGGGACAACAGGCGGCTGCTGCTGGCGATGCTCCGGTCGGGGCAGCCGTCCGACGTGGGAGGATGCGGTCCCCGGGTACCGGCCTTGTCGGTGAAGCGGCCGGTGACCTGCCACGTGTGGGCGCCATCTTGCCTCCTGGAGGAGGGCCAGCGCCATTGATGCAGCGGCTGTCGGGAGGCCACGCCTCCAGGCCCAAGTCCGGGTCTGGGAGGGACGGTCGCTACAGCGCGTGCGCGAGCACGTCGACGGCGGCGCAGATGGATGACGGCAGCGGAACTGACGTCAGCGACGACGGCCGGAAGTCGGCGGAAGAAGATGGCGGCCGCCATCGGAACATCCAGGAAGAAGACCGGAGGCGGCCTGGGGTGCCTAGCGGAGCGGCACAGAGGCCTGGGACGGCGACCGGAAGGCGTGAGGACAGCAGCTGCGAGGAAGGAGAGCTGATGGAGGAGGAAGAAGACCCGGCGGGAGCAGCGATCGGTGCGGCTGGTGGGCCACCCAACCTACGGCAGCCAGGTAGGACACGGGGTGTCACTGGGCATCTGGGGGGGGGGGGAGGGTGCAGGTACAGATGTGTGGGGAGCGGGCACGGGGTTGGGAGGTCATGGGGGGGGGGGGGGGGGGGGGTGGTGGACGTGCTCAAGGCGTTACTACAGAGGCTGGGAGGGGGGACAACGCAGGCAGCTGCCCCGACCTACCCCTGGGTGCCCCCCACTACCACACCGCAGGAGACAGGGCCCAGGCAGGGGGCGAGGATCACGGCGGAAACACAGACGGAGACAGCGAGGGACAAGGCCGGTGCTGCGCTGGACAAGGAGGGGGACAAGGAGAAGGACAAGGACGGTGACAAGGAGAAGGAAGCCAACAAAGATAAGGATGCTGAAAAGATTAGGTTAGCGGATGCGGCCCGCTGCGAGGTTTATGTGTGTTTCGAGGGACCGCTGGGGGCACATTTGAAAAAAGAGGTTAGGGAGAAGATCTGGAAGGACGAATTTGTAGAAATTTTTTCCTTACTCCCGTTAGAAAAATTTAATTTGGACAGGGTCAAGCCCGATGAGAGCAAAAAGGAGGAAGAGGAAAAGCGTAGGTATAGGCTGATTCCTCGCACCTTCTCAAATTGGCTGCAGGCATTTGCGATCCTGGCAAGTGTGATTGGGGAGAAAGCGCCGGAACATTGTTCGGCTCTCTTCTGTTACCTGGAGGCGATTAGCGAGGCCTATAGGGTTTATGGGGGGTTGGCGTGGCTCCGCTACGACGAGCAGTTTCGCCAGAGAAAAGCGGTGCGTCCGGCCATTAGATGGGACCATAAGGACATCAGCCTGTGGATGAAGTTGATGACTTCTCCCCGGGCTGCGGGACAGTTTTTTCAAGGGGGGGCCGGCGGAGCTTCCTCAGCAGGATCGCCGGCCCCAAAAAAGAAAGGGGTGTGTTGGCAGTTTAATGACGGAACATGTAAGTTTGGGAACGCCTGTCGTTACAAACACGAATGTTCCGGTTGCAGTGCGGCACACCCTTTCTCCAGATGTTTCCGGAAAAATCGCTCAGGAGATTTCACTGGAAAAAGGGACGACGCCGGTGAAGCTGGAAAGGATGCGGCCTTTCCTAAGTAGATACCCCGACCGGGCGGCGGCCCAGTTGCTGGAAGCGGGCTTTAGGGAGGGGTTTAGGATTCCGAGCGTATTGGGTGAGGTTCCGCCAATTTCGGATAATCTGAGGTCGGCGTTAAAACATACGGAAGTGGTGTCAGGTAAATTGGGGAAGGAGGTGGCGCTCGGCAGGATGGCCGGTCCATTTGCTGTCCCTCCGGTGTCCAATTTGGTAGTTTCTCCTTTGGGAGTAGTACCCAAGAAAGAACCGGGGCAATTTAGGATGATTCACCACTTGTCGTACCCAAAAGGGGGCTCGGTAAACGATGGTATCGACCCGCAAGCTTGTGCGGTAACCTATACATCTTTTGACGCAGCGGTATCATGGGTGAGGAAGTATGGACAGGGGGCCTTAATGGCAAAGACGGACGTAGAGGCAGCGTTTAGGTTGTTGCCAGTCCACCCCCAGAGTATGCATTTGCTGGGTTGTTATTGGCAAGGAGCGTACTTCGTCGATCGCTGTTTGCCCATGGGATGTTCGATTTCATGTGCCCTGTTTGAAACTTTTAGTTCATTCTTTGAATGGGCAGTTAGAGAGACGGCGGGGGTGAATTCGGTCATCCATTATCTGGACGACTTCCTTTGCGTAGGCCCCCCGGGATCCCGCGGATGCGGGACCTTATTGGGGACTCTTCAGTATCTGGCGGATAGGTTCGGTATCCCTCTAGCGGCGGACAAAACGGAGGGCCCGACTTCGGAGCTGGTGTTCTTAGGAATTACAATTGATTCCGTGGCGATGGAGTGTAGGCTGCCGGAGACCAAGGTGGTGGCATTGCGGCAGGAAGTCAAGGAGGCACACGGAAGAAAGAAATTGAGGTTGAAGGAAGTGCAATCTCTCCTGGGCAAATTAAATTTTGCTTGCAGGATTATCCCGATGGGGCGGGTGTTTTGCAGGAGACTGGCGGCAGCAACGGCGGGGGTTAGGATGCCCAACCATTTTATCAGGTTGTCAGAGGGGTTGAGGGAAGATTTGAGAGTATGGTACTCGTTCCTGGTGGAGTTTAATGGGCGATCAATGATGTTGGAGGGACCAGTCAGCAACGCTGACTTGGAACTGTTTACTGACGCGGCGGGTTCTGCGGGTTACGGGGCGTATTGCCAAGGGAGTTGGAGTGCAGGGCCTTGGCCGGAGGAGTGGAGAGCAGCGGGTTTCTTGAAGAACCTGGCACTGCTGGAGCTCTTCCCCATACTGTTGGCGGTGAGGTTATGGGGGGACAAGCTGGCAAATAGGAAGGTGCGGTTCAATTGCGACAACATGGGGGTGGTGGTGGCCATTAATAATATTTCAGCCTCATCCCCCCCCCGGTAGTTAGATTGTTACGGCAGTTGGTACTTTGTTGTTTGAAATTGAACGTGTACATGTATGCGGTTCACATCCCGGGGATCGAGAATAAGTTAGCGGATGCTCTGTCTCGTTTCCAGTGGGAGGAGTTCCGCAGACTGGCTCCAGAGGCAAACGCGACAGGGGACCCGTGCCCGCCGGATCTATGGAGGATTGCGTTGGGATCGCCGATGGATTGATTATGCAGTCGCTCAGCGAGAGTACTAGGACGGCGTATCACAGGGTGTGGAGTGAATGGTCCGCTTGGTTGGTTGAGGTAGGAGGGTCGGAAGACCCCGGGGTATTGGTACATTGGGTATTGTGCTTCATTTGCGGTAACTACGTGAAGGGGGTGTCGGGCACGGCAATTAGTAAGAAGGTATCAGCGTTGGCATTTAGGTTTCAGTATAAAGGGCTGCCTGACGCGACCAAGAATTTTTTGGTTAAAAAAGCATTGAGGGGTTATAGGAGGGGCCTAGCGCAGAGGGACTCCAGGCGCCCCATTTCGTTTGCGGTGTTGAACATTGTATTGGAACAGGTTAAGAAGGTGTGTTCTACAGTTTTTGAACAAAAACTTTTCCGAGCTGCCTTCCTGTTAGCATTTTTCGGGGCATTGAGAATTGGGGAGCTGGTGTCGCCATCAAAATCCATTCCAGGTGGTTTGAGGTTTGGGGACGTTACGCTGTCACAGTCAGCAGTAGTTTTATGGGTTAGGAGGTCGAAGACGGACCAGCTGGGAAAAGGGGCACGGGTCGAGCTTTTTGCAGGTTCAGAGCCACAAGTATGCCCGGTAACAGCGGTGGACCAATTTTTAAGGGCGCGCCCAGTAGGGGAAGGGGCCTTCTTGATTCATGGGGATGGCTCGTGTTTATCCAGGTATCAGTTCACAGCGGTACTTAGGAAATGCTTGGAGGCAGGGGGCCTACCCCCAGGTGAGTATGCGAGTCATTCTTTCAGGATTGGCGCGGCCACGGAGGCTTCCAGGTGGGGTCTACCGGTGGAAGTGATACGCAGGATTGGCAGATGGGAGTCAGCACGTTATCAAGTATACATTCGCCCCCACCTGGTGTAACGATGGGGGGGATTAGGGGTTAGTGTGGGGGTTGTACATGTTTTTGATATGATTCGGTTATTGGTGTTAGATATCTATTTCTTATGTTTTTCAGCCCCTGTGTGTCTCATATGGATCCTGGGACATTCGTTTGTGTTCTGGGGCGCTAGAAGGGCAGATGTACGGCCGGACGGCAGACAGCTCAGGATGTCTAGGGAGGAAGGCAGGATTCGGTGGATCGGGGTCCCGGGCATGAGGTGGAACAGGGTGTTACCAGAAGTCCACAGGTTTGCAGGAATGGATCGACCTCCGGACGTTCTGGTCCTGCATGTGGGGGGGAATGACTTGGTGGTCCGACCCATGCGTCAGATAATCAAGGACGTACAGTGGGACTTTATCAGGCTCAGCACCTCTTTCCCCGGCATGATCATAGTATGGTCAGATATTGTGGCCCGCATGTCGTGGAGAGGGGCCCGCTCCTGGGAGAAGATCAACAAGACCAGGATAAAGGTCAATAAAGAGGTTGGCAGGTTTATAGCAAGAAACGGAGGCATAGTGGTCAGACACCGGGACTTAGAGGTAGATACGTGGAGGTACCTTAGGGGAGACGGAGTTCACCTCAACCCGGTTGGGATTGATTTGTGGTCTCTGGACTTGGAAGAAGGCATCAGGAGAGCGATGCAGGTGTGGCGGCTGGCACAAGTGTGAGGTGTCACACTTGTCCCGCGGTGGCGTGTTGGTTTTTCCTTGACGACAGTTAAGTGACTCAGTTAAGAGGTGTTATTCTAAATGTAGGACCCATCACAGGTATGGAGTCCGCCCGAGTGGTCTGACAGTTGGCCAGACTCACGGGTTAAATCTGTTGGGGGGTCTGTGGTCAGTTGGCAAGTCCCCGAGGCGAGTCTGCGGCTGGGGAGCTTGCCAACAAACGGGATTACAGGCTCAGTTGCAAGTGGTCGTCAGGGATCAGGAAATAATAAGTTGATTAGCTGGATGAGGAGTGTAAGAAAAGGTAAAAAGTTTTCAGTGGTTTAGAAGTTAATAAAGTTTGATTGTTTGAGTTAATTTTAAATAAAAGGCCGAACAGGCCATTTACATCCAGCAGGTGTCAGTGTCTTTGTTATCTTTATTGTAGAAGCATAAGTATATATGGTACATGTGTGGGTCAGGGCAGTAAGTCATCTGGCTACCCTAGTCAAGACATGTACGGAGCTGCAGTGAAATGTAAGCGTAGTGCAAACATGACAGGGTGCAAGGGGGTTACTGGGAGGTCAGCAAAAGGGGTTGGTATATTTACATAGGGGGGCTTACCTTATTGGAGTTCAGCAGTGGTGGGTGGAGTACAGGTCATTGGTGTGGTGGGGAGCAAGGAAAGGTCACCAGTCCAGAGGTAGCAGGCAAGGAGAAACGTTCCCGCCCGCCCGCCCTATTGGTAGGGTGAGATGGTACGTTGGGTTTAAAAAAGCCAGGGTTGGCGTGTTGGTTTTTCCTTGACGACAGTTAAGTGACTCAGTTAAGAGGTGTTATTCTAAATGTAGGACCCATCACAGGTATGGAGTCCGCCCGAGTGGTCTGACAGTTGGCCAGACTCACGGGTTAAATCTGTTGGGGGGTCAGTGGTCAGTTGGCAAGTCCCCGAGGCGAGTCTGCGGCTGGGGAGCTTGCCAACAAACGGGATTACAGGCTCAGTTGCAAGTGGTCGTCAGGGATCAGGAAATAATAAGTTGATTAGCTGGATGAGGAGTGTAAGAAAAGGTAAAAAGTTTTCAGTGGTTTAGAAGTTAATAAAGTTTGATTGTTTGAGTTAATTTTAAATAAAAGGCCGAACAGGCCATTTACATCCAGCAGGTGTCAGTGTCTTTGTTATCTTTATTGTAGAAGCATAAGTATATATGGTACATGTGTGGGTCAGGGCAGTAAGTCATCTGGCTACCCTAGTCAAGCTTATTGTCACTTTGTCAGTCTTTGGGTGTAGGATTCTGTAACCCTTAGTTTGCTCACTGTAGCCTACTAGAATGCCCCCAATGGCTCTGATCTCCAGCTTGGATCCCTTTTTTTACTTGGAATATAGGAAAATGCTTTACATCCAAACACTCTGATGTACCCTATGCTAGGCTTTGATCCATGCCACATGTGAATGGAGTACATATAATGGCTCTTGAGAGTAGTCTGTTCTGTAGGTAGATTACAGTCATGACTGCTTCTACTCAGTATTTGTGAGGTAGGTTGGCATCCGACAGCATGCACCTGGCCATATCTATAAGAATGCGATTTTTTCTTTCTGCTACACCGTTTTTGTTCAGGAGTGTATGGTGCAGTTGTCTGTTGTACTATTCCTTGTCTCTTCAGTTATGAGGCCACTTCTTTGCTTATGTTGTCGGTGGGTATTATTCCCAGTTTGCATTGGAATTTGTTGCTAGACATGGCAACAAACTCTTGAAGTTTCTCTGATGTTTCATTTTTGTGTTTCATCAGATAAGCAATTGTGTACCTGGAATAATCATCAATGAAAGTCAGTGGATATCTGTTCATGGGAGTTTTCATTGGACCACATACATCACTTTGTATGAGCTGCAGGGGGTGGGTGGTTTTTCTTTGAGGTGCCTGTGGAAGGGGAGCGTATGTGGCTTTTGATTCAATACAGCACTTGCATTTCATGAGCACTTTGCAAGGCGCTATTGTCAAATCTTCTGATAAGCCTCTCTTTATAATGCCATGTATTCCTGCTTCTGGACTTCTGTGCCCTAGCTGCCTGTGCCATAAGTAAATACAAAATTTTCAACAATTTTGAAAAAAATGCAATATTTTTTTTACTTTTTGCTATAATAAATATCCCAAAAAATATATAAAAAACATTTTTTTTCCTCAGTTTAGGCCGATACGTATTCTTCTACATATTTTTGGTAAAAAAAATCGCAATTAGCGATTTATTGATTGGTTTGCGCAAAAGTTATAGCGTTTACAAAATAGGGGGTAGTTTTATAGCATTTTTATTAATATTTTTATTTTTTTTACTAGTAATGGTGGTGATCAGCGATTTTTATTGTGACTGCGACATTATGGCGGACACATCAGACATTTTTGACACATTTTTGGGACCATTGTCATTTATACAGAAATCAGTGCTATTTAAATGCACTGATTCCTATGTAAATGACAGTGGCAGTGAAGGAGTTAACCACTAGGGGGCGGGGAGGAGTTAGTGTGACGTGTTGTGTTTTTTTTTACAGTAGGGGGCGTGGCTGACGTCTGACATCACTGATCGGCTGTTCCCGATGTCAGCGAACAGCAGATCAGTGACAGGCAGTGTAGGAAGCGCGGGGAGAGGTTTGTTTACACAGACCTCTCCCCGTTTTTCAGCTCTGTGACCCGATCGCAGGACACCAGTGGCGATCGGGTCCACTGGTCCCGCGGCCGTGGTCACGGAGCTCCCGACTGGGTCGCGAGCGCGCCCCCACGGCTAGGCAATTAAAGGGGACGTATATATATGTGCTTTTGCCTAGCCGTGCCATTCTGCCGACGTATATTTACATGCGGCGGTCGGGAAGTGGTTAAAGGTGCCACTTCATGATGTGTCTGCAGTTTCCTTTGTGATTGCTTTGACTCTTTCTTTTGTGGATAGCTCTAGCTTTCACTGCTTGGCTTTCCAGATAGAGCAGTCCTTTTTTAAGTGACCGGTCCTTCTACAGCTCTGCTTTCTTTGTTATGCTTTGTGCATTTGTATATATTAAGAGCTTTGTCATCATGGTGTGTATTTTCTTTCCTTCTGTCGTATTCATCAATTCATCAACACAAGCAGACTTTTCAACGGACTAGGTCCGACGATCTTTCCGACGGACTTTTGATGGAGTTCCAACGTACTTTTCGAATGAACAGACTTGGCCACACACAATCACACTAAATTCTGACGGATTCGAACGTGATGACGTACGACCGGACTAGAATAAGGAAGTTCATAGCCAGTAGCCAATAGCTGCCCTAGCGTCGTTGTTTGTCCATCGGACTAGCACACAGACGAGCAGATTTTTCCATAGGAACTGGGTCCAGCGGTGTTCCGACGGGAAAATTTAAGACATGTTCTGTTTCTAAAGTCTGTTGGATTTTTCGACAGCAAAAGTCCGATGCAGCCCACACACAATCGAATTGTCTGACGGATTCGTTCCGTCTGAACTTTGCTGTTGAAAAGTCCTCTCGTGTGTACGCGGCATTAGTCACAATTTTTCCCTCCAAAAATGGGGGAAAATGTCTCTGCGTCTTATGAAGCGAATATTGACCAGGCCTCCCCCCACTGCCGCTGTCATATTCCATACAGGGCCGGCCGTGATCTGAGGGCATGGCCGCAGAAGGGAGGGGCTGTCTGTTGGTACTCACTGGGGTCCACGGCGGCAGCGACCATCTTTTTCCGGCCCGCAGCATGCATGTAGCAAGGAACAGACATGGGAGTAAGTCACACATGTGCAAGTCATAAGCAAGTCTCAAGTCTTAACCTTCAAGTCACAAGCAAGTCCCAAGTTACTGTGGCGAAAAGCAAGCAAGTCAAGTCGAGTCCCTGCTAGAAGTCAAGCAAGTCAAGTCAAGTCATTTATTTTGGTCAAGTCACAAATCAAGTCAAAATATTGATCTATCCCCATTTCCACCTTTAAATGAGTTAATGAGTGCCTCACTGTGCCCGTGTCTCATTGTGCCAGTTCTTCACTTGTGCCTGTGCTTCACTGTGCCCAATGCCTCACTGTACCAGTGTCTCACTGTGCCCATGCTTCACTGTGCCCGTCAGCCGTGTACCTGACCGACGGCATCCCGGCGGCCATTCCAGCATTCAAAAGCCGCGCCTCCTCCTCATCTGTGATAGGCGTAACAATCTCCCAGCATTTAGTGTTCCGCCTATCACGGACATCCGCTCATCCTCATAACACAGACAAGGATGAGAGGATGTCCATGATAGGCTGAACACTGCCTGCTGTGAAATTGAGTGTTCCTCCTATCACAGACGAGGAGGCGTGGCTTTTTAACACTGTAATGGCCACCGTCTGTCTGCATGACACGCTGATCAGGTAGGCAGATGGCGGCTTGCGGTTAGTGTTAGTGGGTTAGTGGTTAGTGGTAGTGCATACCTCCCAACTTTTGAACTTCAGAATGAGGGACACTTGAGGGAGGAAGTGTCCCTACGCACGCCTGAGGCGATTTAGTTTGCATAGGTAGCGCTATACAATTCACTCATTCATTTATCCTTGCCCAGTCTCAAGTCTTTTGCAGAATCTAACAGTTTTTCTTCTAAGATTGTCCTGTATTTGGCTCCATCAACTCTGACCAGCTTCCCTGTCCCTGCTGTAGAAAAGCATCCCCACAACATGATGCTGCCACCACCATGTTTCACTGTGGGGGTGGTGTGTTCAGGGTGATGTCCAGTGTTAGTTTTCCACCACACATAGCAGTTTGCTTTTAGGCCAAAAAGTTAAATTATGGTCTCATCTGACCAGAGCACCTTCTCCTACATGTTTGCTGTGTCCCCCACATGGTTCTCGCAAACTGAAAATTTAACTTTTTATGGCTTTCTTTCAACAATGGCTTTCTTCTTGCCACTCTTCCATAAAGGCCAGATTTGTGGAGTGCATGACTAATAGTTGTCCTGTGGATAGATTCTCCCACCTGAGCTGTGGATCTCTGCAGCTCCTCCAGAGTTCCCATGGGCCTCTTGGCTGTTTCTCTTATTATTGCTCTCCTTGCCTGGACTGTCAGTTTAGGTGGACGGCCATGTCTTGGTAGGTTTGCAGTTGTGTTATACTCTTTACATTTTTGGATGATGGATTGAACAATGCCCTGTAAGATGTTCAAAGCTTGGGATATTTGTTTATAACCTAACCCTGTCTTAAACTTCTCCACAACTTTATCCTTGACTTGTCTGGTGTGTTCCTTGGCCTTCATGATGCTGTTTGTTTACTAATGTTCTCTAACAAACCTCTGAGGGCTTCACAAAACAGCTGTATTTATACTGAGATTAAATTACACACAGATGGACTTCTGAAGGCAATCGGTTCCATTCGATTTTAGTTAAAGGTACCAGATTTGGAAAACCATTGATTATTTTCCTTTCACCTCACAATTATGTGCCACTTTCTGTTGGTCTATCACATAAAAAATAAAATATAAATTTTTTGGTTGTAACATGACAAAATGTGCAAAATTTCAAGAGGTATGAATACTTTTTAAAGGCACTGTATGTATGTGTGTATATATATATATATATATATATATATATACTGAGCAAAATTATAAACACAACACTTTTGTGTTTGCCCCTATTTATCTTGAGCTGCACGCGAAGATCTAGGACTTTTTCTATGTACACAAAAGGCCTATTTCTCTCAAATATTGTTCACAAATCTGTCTAAATCTGTGTTAGTGAGCACTTCTCCTTTGCCCAGATAATCCATCCACCTCACAGGTGTGGCATATCTAGATGCTGATTAGACAGCATGATTATTGCACAGGTGTAATAAAAGGCCACTCTAAAATGTGCAGTTTTATTACACAGCACAATGCCATAGATGTTGCAAGTTTAGAGGGAGTGCGCAATTGGCATGCTGACTGCAGGAATGTCCACCAGAGCTGTTGCCTTTGAATTGAATGTTAATTTCTCTACCATAAGCCGTCTCCAACGTGGTTTCAGAGAATTTGGCAGTACATCCAACTGGCCTCACAACCGCAGACCACCTGTAACCAAACCAGCCCAGGACCTCCATATCCAGCATCTTCACCTCCAAGATCGTCTGAGACCAACCACCCGGACAGCTGCTGCAACAATCGGTTTGCATAACCAAAGAATTTCTGCACAAACTGTCAGAAACCATCTCAGGGAAGCTCATCTGCATGCTCGTCATCCTCATCAGGGTCTCGACCTGAATGCAGTTCGTCGTCGTATCCGACTTGAGTGGGCAAATGCTCACATTCAATGGCATCTGGCACTTTGGAGAGGTGTTCTCTTCACGGATGAATTCCGGTTTTCACTGTACAGGGTAGATGGCAGACAGCGTGTATGACGTTATGTGGGTGA
This sequence comes from Lithobates sylvaticus, assembly GCA_028564925.1. Lineage (NCBI taxonomy): Eukaryota > Metazoa > Chordata > Amphibia > Anura > Ranidae > Lithobates > Lithobates sylvaticus. The sequence goes on along the minus strand of CM053035.1, from coordinate 119,082,418 downwards.
GCGGTTTGCTGATGTCAACATTGTGGGTTGAGTGGTGGTGGGGTTATGGTATGGGCAGGCACATGCTATGGACAAGGAACACAGGTGCATTTTATTGATGGCATTTTGAATGCACAGAGATATCGTGATGAGATCCTGAGGCCCATTGTTGTGCCATTCAACCACAACCATCACCTCATGTTGCAGCATGATAATGCATGGTCCCATGTTGCAAGGATCTGTACACAATTCCTTGAAAGCTGAAAACATCCCACTTCTTGCATGGCCAGCATACTCACCAGACATGTCACCCATTGAGCATGTTTGGGATGCTCTGGATCGGCGTATACGACAGCGTGTTCCAGTTCCAGCCAATATCCAGCAACTTTTCACAGCCATTGAAGAGGAATGGACCAACATTCCACAGGCCACAATCAACAACCTGATCAACTCTATGCGAAGGAGATGTGCTGCACTGCGTGAGGCAAATGGTGGTCACACCAGATACTGACTGACCCCCACCCCCAATACAGTAAAACTGCAAATTTTAGAGATGCCTTTTATTGTTGCCAGCCTAAGGCACACCTGTGCAATAATCATGCTGTCTAATCAGCATCTGGATATGCCACACCTGTGAGGTGGATGTATTATCTAGGCAAAGGAGGAGTGCTCACTAACACAGATTAAGACAGATTTGTGAACAATATTTGAGAGAACTAGGCCTTTTGTGTACAAAGAAAAATTTGTAGATCTTTGCGTTCAGCTCATGATAAATAGGGGCATACACAAAAGTGTTGCGTTTATAATTTTGCTCAGTGTATATATACAGTATATATTTATGTAGTACCCTCTAGTGTTGCGTTTATAATTTTGCTCAGTGTATTAAAAAGTAAGGAGAGGACAGAGTGAGTAGTTCAACACTGGTGGGGACCAACAAAGGAGGGAGACTGCCACATGTAGCCAGTCTCCCTTGAAGACAGCGATGTGCTTAACCACTTTCAGACCGGACCAATTTGCAGCCAAAGGACCAGGCCCCTTTTTGCGATTCGGCACTGCGTCGCTTTAACTGACAATTGGGCGGTCGTGCGACGTGGCTCCCAAACAAAATTGATGTCCTTTTTTTCCCACAAATAGAGCTTTCTTTTGGTGGTATTTGATCGCCCCTGCAGTTTTAATTTTTTGCGCTATAAACAAAACAGAGCGTTAAATTTAAAAAAAAAAACGCATTATTTTTTATTTTTTGCTATAATAAATATCCCCCAAAAATATATAAAAAAAAACATTTTTTTTTCCTCAGTTTAGGCCGATACGTATTCTTCTACATATTTTTGGTAAAAAAAATCGCAATAGGCGATCATTGATTGGTTTGCGCAGAAGTTATAGCGTTTACAAGATAGGGGATAGTTTTATAGCATTTTTATTAATAATTTTTTTTTTTTATTAGTAATGGCGGCGATCAGCGATTTTTTTTTTTTTTTTTTTTTTTTGTGACTGCGACATTATGGCGGACACATCGGACATTTTTGACACATTTTTGGGACCATTGTCATTTATACAGCAATCAATGCTATTTAAATGCATTGATTCCTGTATAAATGACACTGGCAGTGAAGGGGTTAACCACAAGGGGGCAGTGTAGGGGTTAAGTATGCCTAGGGGTGTGTTTCTTACTGTGGGGGGGGCGTGGCTGTCAGCTAGTGAATGCTGATCTCTGCTCCAATCACAGGGAGCAGAGATCGGCGTCACTAGTTGCTAGGCAGAACGGGGAGATGCTGTTTATCTCGGCATCTCCACGTTCAGCCTTCCTGTGAGACGATCGCGGGTGTCCCCGCGGCGATCGAGTCCGCGGGGACCGCGACCGGACTCACGGGGGTCCCGACCGGCGTGGGGGCACGCTGCTCCCAGCGCGCTCCCGATGGCATGGACAGGCATTAAGGAGGGACTTATATATACGCCCTCCTGCCTGTACGTGCCATTCTGCCGACGTATATCGTTGTGCGCCGGCCGGGAAGTGGTTAAGTATTCAGCCCTTTCCCTGAGGGTCAGCCGGATGGGCTGGTGAAGAGTAAACTGGGTGGGCTGGTGAAGAGTCGTTTGAGTGGACTGGTGTGAAGAGGTAGCCAGGAGGGCTAGTGAAAGAGGTAGTTGCAGCCAGGGTGTTGGGATCAGTGACCACAAAGGAAGCAAAAGGGACAGTTACATGTTGTGTCACTCCACGTGTGCTACTTTTAAGGGGCTATGAGCTCCTGCCTGTAATGGGCTGCTACTGAACTGACAAATAGATTGTCAAATTCCCCCAGGAGTGTACCAGCAGAGACTGAGCAGGAGAGAAGTCAAATGTGTGCAGGAGGAGAGTGAAGAGGAGACGGTATATAACTGTGAATAGGAAGTTGTCCCCGAAGTTTGCTGAAGTCAAGTGGACGTCACATAACCTCCCATCCCTATCCAAGTTGTTAACCACCTAATAAACAACAAAAACAAAGCTACGGACTGTTTTTTGACTTTATGTGAATATTTAGTGTGCCTGGCTGTGCTGGAGTGGGGGATCCCTGTCCATCGGCAGGTCCTACATGGGGTGTGTTACATATACACTATATTACCAAAAGTATTGGGACACTTGCCTTTTACATGCACATGAACTTTAATGGCATCCCAGTCATAGTCCGTAGGGTTCAATATTGAGTTGGCCCACCCTTTGCAGCTATAACAGCTTAAACTCTTCTGTGAAGGCTGTCCACAAGGTTTAGGAGTGTGTCTATGGGAATGTTTGACCATTCTGCCAGAAGAGCATTTGTGAGGTCAGGCAATGATGTGGACAAGAAGGCCTGGCTCACAGTCTCCACTCTAATTCATCCCAAAGGTGTTCTATCAGGTTGAGGTCAGGACTCTGTGCAGGCCAGTCAAGTTCCTTCAACCAAAACTCGCTCATCCATGTCTTTGCTTTGTGCACTGGTCCAAATCATTTGGTGGATGGGGATTATGGTGTGGGGTTGTTTTCCAGGGGTTAGGCTTAGTCCCTTAGTTCCAGTGAAGGGAACTCTTAAGGTGTCAGCATATCCAGACATTTTGGACACTTTCATGCTCCCAATTTTGTTAAAAAAGTTTGGGTATGGCCCCTTCCTGTTCCAATATGACTGCGCACCAGTGCACAAAGCAAGGTTCATAAAGACATTGATGGGCGAAACCCCCTTTCCCTTGTGCATTTCCTGAACCGTGTTCAAAATGCACTTCATTTGCAATCGGCTGCAATCGGTAATCGGCTGCAATCGGTAATGTCTGGAGCGACTTCTGCGACCACAAGCCAAATGAGTCAGGTCCCTCTCCACTAACTTTTGAAAAAGGTCCATATCCTTTCCCCTGGAGCCAATCGGGTAGAAGTCCGACCTTAATCGAAAGGGGATGGTAGTGCGACCATCCGACATCTCCATAGGGGCAGGTGCAGACTCAATAGCCAAATCTTCCAAATCGCTAAGAGCACATTGCTCAGAAAAGCTAGAGGGAGGGGAACAAGACTCACCCATAATAGCAGCGGCCGCAGAATCGCAATCTCCAGAATCCACAGCTGACCCATCATCGGTACCACCAAAATAGTGTTTTTTCAAGGTGAGAGAACGCACAAATTTATTCATATCCAAAACTGTCCTGAATAAGTCAAAGTGCCTATCTGGACAAAAATTCAGTCCTTTAGACAGCAGCGATATTTCAGCAGAATTCAGGACCGTGCTTGACAAATTCACCATGTTTGATACTATTTCCGGAACCGATTTTCAGTGTGTAACGATCTTTGGTTGCTCCATCTGTGTCTCCATTTGCATCTTTTCTACTTCAGGTCCTGTTGCAAACAAAGCCGCCACCCTGTGGGATTGTGGAGACAGCTGTTTTGGGAGAAGTCATTATCTTGGAGCGGTGATTCTTTGTATTCAATTGAATCCCTTGTATTCTTTCTGCAGATCAGCTATTTAACTGACCCTGCTGTGCAGACGAGGCCAGCCTCATGCAGTAAAGAGGCATGATGTCCTGACATTCTCTATTGTATCCACTTAATTTTTTTGTGACTGATAGGACCAGTGGCACTGAAACTGTAGAAAATGTAGCCCAATGCTAAATGGTGCTGTGACGGACTCTGGACACCCCGTTGGGTATTTCCGCAAAGAGGTGCTTCCCAAGTCCTAGAACACGAGACCAATGGATCTGGCTATAGTAACCCCAAGAACCAGGCAACACCAGTTTTGGAGTACACCAGAAATAGAACTCTCTATTTGAAACAAGTATACAGGCTTTTATGTACTTGAGAAAGACATCCCCCCCTCCTGATCATATTACCCTAACAATATAACTGTAACCAGAAACATAAATTAACATGAGCTAATTAACTAATCATTTAACAAGCCTAGGTGATTCAGAGGCCTGAAGAAGACACAATCCATATTATCATAAGCAGGGCTTAACAAATTTGATTAGAATCTAGGAGCCAGCTAAAAAAGTTAGGAGCCAGTTTTTTAAATCAGCTGCCCAGTGCCCAGAGCTGCATGTCCATAGCATCGGGCAATAAGAATTGCTCATGCTTGGTGGCAAGTAAAAAAAGACCGGAAAAAAAATATATAAATTATACGTTTTTGCAAATAAGTCATTGGCGGTGCTGATGGGCACTGATAGGTAAGGTTGACCGATATGGGTTTTTCTCTGGTCGATGATGATATTTAGAAATTGGGGCGGCCGATATATGTTGCCGATTTTTGCGGCCGATATTTTAGGCCGATTTATTTTCTTTTTCCTTCAACTAAGAAAATCAAGGGTGGAGAGGTGGAGTGCAGCCTATCAGTGTCCATCAGTGCCACCTCATTAGTGCCCACCAGTTCAGCCTGTCGGTGTCCATCAGTGCAAACTGTCAGTGCCACATCAGTGCCCACCAGTGCAGCCTATCAGTATCCATTATTTCCCACCAGAGCAGCCCACCAGTGGAGCCTATCAATGTCTATCAGTGCCACCTCATTAGTGCCCACCAGTTCAGCCTGTCAGTGCCCATTAGTGCAGCCTATCAGTGTCCATTAGTACCCACTAGTGCAGCCCATCAGTGCCACCTTATCAGTGCCCATCAGTGGAGCCTATTAGTGTCCATCAGTGCCACCTCATTAGTGCCCACCAGTTCAGCCTGTCAGTGCCCATCAGTGCCCACTAGTGCAGCCTATCAGTGTCCATTAGTACCCACCAGTGCAGCCCATCAGTGCCACCTTATCAGTGCCCACCAGTGGAGCCTATCAGTGTCCATCAGTACCACCTCATTAGTGCCCACAAGTTTAGCATGTCAGTGCCACCTCATTAGTGCCCACCAGTGCAGCCTATCAGAGTGCATCCCATCAATGTCCACCAGTGCATCCCATCAATGTCCACCAGTGCATCACATCAGTTACACCTCATCAGTGCCCACCAGTACAGTTCAGTGCCCACCAGTACAGCCTAATAATGTCATTCACTGCCACCTCATCAGTGCCCCAGAGTCCATCCCCTCGCCTGGCCAAAGACAGCTCCATCTGTCCCCTGACGTGCTGGACTACAAACCCCAGAATGCAGCGCAGCTGGTAACAGCCCATCGGCGGCCGCTGCTGCCGATTTCCTCCACTGGAGTGAGTGCAAGCCGTGCTCATCACAGCACCGCCCACCAGAGGGCGCTGGTTCGCACCAAAGGAGCGTGTATTTGCTCCAGCAGGACACAAAGCCGCGGCCTCAATTATCGGGCAGCCCGACTGTAGGCACCCGCGGCGAGGGGGGCCACATGGGAGGAATCCCGACCGTTGCTTCAGTGTAACCCAGGCGCCAGGATGCAATTTCCAGTCGCCATTGCGACCTGGAGCCTGGGTTTTGTCGAGCCCTGATCATAAGTATAAACACAGAACACCTTTACACTATAGCAGGAGCGCCCAGTAGCAGTCTATCCGTCTCCCACATTCTACATAGGCCAATTTGATTAGCTCTTTCAATTAACACGTATAGTTCAGAATCAAATAAACCAGGAATAGTCTTTGTATATTTCCTGGGAGATATTGTGGATAAATATTACTGTTCCATTTTAAGTAATCCAAGCCACATTCTCAATGTCCACTAAATAGCTGTCCATCATTTTCTCAATCATCCTGTGCCCCTAATAGACACAGCATCACCTAGACATAGGAGGTGCATGGGGAGCTGAAACAAAGGTTCCACTTAACAAACCAGGGGCCATAGTCAGTAGACAAGAGGTTAGCATTCAGTCCCCTCCACAAGCCTCTGTCCCAGGTGAGTCTATTACAGGTACACTTTAAATGATAAATCTGTTTTTCTGGGCACACCAGCTGAGATTAGAATTTTATACGTTTATGAGCTCACATAGGAATGGTTGTGTTAAAAAAAAATGGGCCAGTAAGATGTTAGCTCCTAGTAAGTAAGTGACTGTAATGTCTGACTAGAAGAAAATCAAAGACTGTATTGCTTAACCACTTCCCAACTGGCCCACGACGATGTACGTCGGCAGAATGGCACGGACAGGCAAAAGGGCGTACAGGTACATCCCTTTAAGATTGCCGCCGTGACATCGCGTGCATGCCGCTGGCGGCGCGTGCTCGTGTGCGCCGGTCGGGACCCCCGTGAGTCCGGTTGCTGGCCCGCAGACTCGATCGCCACTGGGATACCCGCGATCGTCTCACGGGAAGGCTGAACGGGGAGATGCGGAAGTAAACAGCATCTCCCCGTTCTGCCTAGCAACTAGTGACACCGATCTCTGCTCCCTGTGATTGGAGCAGAGATCAGTTCTTACTAAATCACAGCCACATCACTTAACCCCTACACTGCCACCTAGTGGTTAACCCCTTCACTGCCAGTGTCATTTACACAGGAATCAGTGCATTTAAATAGCACTGATTGCTGTATAAATGACAATGGTCTCAAATATGTGTCAAAAATGTCCGATGTGTCTGCCATAATGTCACAGTCACAATAAAAATCGCTGATCGCCGCCCTTACTTAAAAATGCTATAAAACTATCCCCTATTTTGTAAACGCTATAACTTCTGTGCAAACCAATCAATAATCACTTAGTGCGATTTTTTTTTACCAAAAATATTTAGAAGATTACGTATCGGCCTTAACTGAGGAAAAAAAAAAGTTTTTTTATATATTTTTGGGGGATATTTATTATAGCAAAAAGTTAAAAATAATGTGTTTTTTTTGTTTATAGCGCAAAAAATAAAAACCGCAGGGGCGATCAAATACCACCAAAAGAAAGCTCTATTTGTGGGAAAAAAAAGGACGTAAATTTTGTTTGGAAGCCACGTTGCACTACCGCGCAATTGTCAGTTAAAGCGACGCAGCGCCGAATCGCAAAAAGTGGTCTGGTCTTAAGCCAGCAAAATGGTCCGGTCTAAAAGTGGTTAATCCGTGATGTCACACGCTAGAGGCAAAATTATTGGGTGCGTCTGCTGCTTCCTCATTACCTCCTGAGACCTTTAGTATATTAATACTAGATATTAATTATCTGCCCTTTCTAAATGAAAATGTTTTATAAATGATTTCAGTCTATTATGCCATAAATGGGAAAATTTCCTTCTCGGTGGTCCACTCTAACCTTTAATTGGTGGAACTGATAACTCCTGCAGTGAGTTCTTTTGCTGGTCCTGGTTGTTCTTCACCACACATTTCACTGTTTTTTTCTTTATTCATCAACTTCATTACAATAGTTGGAAACACCACATTCTTCTTGTGAATATATCTTGGCAAACCACAACTAACTGTTAACATTCTTTGAAGAGATTTTTCAAATAATCTGGATGCCTCAGTTACTTCCTTTACAAGTCTCCATGCTTTATCCCATTTAGAATTTTTAAATAAAATTAACAGTATCGTTAGAAACAAATACCTCCTAGGATAAAAAAATAAATTCTACAGCACCTTTGGGATTTGGGAGGCCTAGCAGTTTCCAAACCTTTGGTTATACTTTATCGCCTTACAGCTGCAACATATTGCGTATTGGTATATATCCACAATCTTATAATACCTTGATGCACCTATTTAAAGGCCCCAGCCCACTTAGCCCATTGGATACCATGATGTATAGTAAAACATTTTTTAAACTTTCCCTCTGTACGCCTCCTTGGTCAAATATGGGAGTGCACTAAGCAAATTTAAGGAATTTGTAGCTATACCCCATACTCACCCTATGGAAAATTAACTTAATGTCTGAGGTGTGTATACTTAAAGGTTTTCAAACTGGAAAGCAGCTGGTATTCTTCTTTCCCAACTATTCAAGGAAAAGACCCTCTGTTTCTTGTAACAACTTCAAGACCCCTTTCTCCTACCCAAGAATGATTTATTGAATTACTTACAACTTTGACATGCTGTACAAACTCATCTGAGTCAAGAGGGACCAACATTCAAATTTCACCTCCATCTTGACAGTTTTCTTCCATCTCTTTGTTTTGCTCCAGTTCACCAAAAGGAAAATTCATTCCATTGTCTGGATATGTTTCTCCAGGAAGACTGATTCCTTTTGTAGCTCCAAATGGATCTCATTAGGGTACTCCGGGTTATCATTCTAACATCTCTAGGGGACTCAGGCAGACCATCATCCAAACTTAGGGTCTCAAGGATTGGGAGCTGCCCCTATCTGTCAAAATGCACTTACTAGGTTAGTGAGTGCTTCTTGGTCTTTTTGTCACCAAGCATCTTTTTTCAGTTCACAAGACTATCACTTGGCCTGCCGAGTCAGGCCAATCAAGTTCCTCCACCCCAAACTCGCTCATCCATGTCTTTATGGACCTTGTTTGTGCACTGGTGCACAGTCATGTTGGAACAGGAAGGGGCCATCCCCAAACTGTTCCCACAAAGTCAGGAGAATCAAATTGTCCAAAGAGTCTTGGTATGCTGACACTTAATAGTTCCCTTCTGGAACTAAGGGGCCAAGCCCAACCATAATCCCCCCTCTACCAAATGATTTGGACCAGTGCACAAAGCAAGGTCCATATAGACATGAATGAGCGAGTTTGGGGTGGAGGAACTTGACTGGCCTGCACAACCTGACCTCAACCCAATAGAACACCTTTGGGATCGAATACAGGGGAGACTGCAAGCCAGGCCTTTTCATTCAACATCAGTGCCTTGCCTCACAAAAGCTTTATTTGTAGGAAAAAACGAACATACATTTAATTTAGGTACAGCGTTGCATGACCGTGCAATAGTCAGTTAAAGTAACGCAGTGCCGTATCTCAAAAAATGGCCTGGTCATGAAGCGGGGTAAATTTTCCGGAGGTCAAGTGGATAATAAAAGAGAATGTTCACCTTGCATGGATCAGCATACCTCAACTGCTGTATTAATGCATTTACATTTATTGATTTGAAAAAAAAATATTTTTTTTGGCTAAATCTTCCAACTGCTATTATGAGTTAATGCACAGAAGCTCATTAAATATGTTAGACCTATTGAACCTGTGAGAATCAGTTTTTAGGGTAAACATAACTGGCTGGAGTAAAGCAGTTTTCATTGATAATGCGATATTATTAGAAAACACTAGAGGGCACCAATGCTTACCAAAAAAATATACATTGCTGCCACACTACTGATAGCTTTTAACAAAAGTCAAAATAAATTGTACTGTAATAACGCTGTTTCCCAGCTTCAAAGAAGTAAAACCATAAACGTGGTTATTTCAAATGGTTACTAGTAAATTTGCCAAATATATTTTTCTACCTACAAATCTGGGAAATTAAGATTTTGTGATGAGTGATGAAATAAAATAAAAGCAAAAGGTAAGGAAAACCTGTCATCGCAAAGGCATCTAGGGCACCAGGGATGATCTGGAAACGATAACTGCTTGGCTGTTGGTGGTTTTAATTGACCAGAAATCAGGAACATTGTTTGGATTAAGAACATACTTCTAGGTGTAAATGTTAGCTTGCAAAGAACACCGCATGTATGTATTGTAAATGTATTTTATTGGAGTTTTTGTGATAGACCAACACAAAGTGGCACATAATTGTGAAGTGGAAGGAAAATGCTAAATGGTTTTCAATTTTTTTTTACAAACAAATATCTGAAAAGTGTGGTGTGCATTTGTATTCAGCCCCTTTACTCTGATACCCCTAACTAAAATCTAGTGGAACCATTTGCCTTCAGAAGACACCTAATTATTAAATAGAGTCCACCTGTGAGTAATCTAGTCTCAGTATAAATGCAGCTGTTCTGTGAAGCCCTCAGGGGTTTGTTAGAGAACCTTAGTGAACAAACAGCATCTTGAAGGCCAAGGAATACACTAGACAGGTCAGAGATAAAGTTGTGGAGAAGTTTAAAGCAGGGTTAGGTTATAAAAAAATATCCCAAGCTTTGAACATCTCACGGAGCACTGTTCAATCCATCATCTGAAAATGGAAAGCGTATGGCACAGCTGCAATCCTACCAAGACATGGCCGTCCACCTAAACTGACAGGCCAGGCAAGGAGAGCATTATTTAGAGAAACAGCCAAGAGGCCCATGGTAACTCAGGAGGAGCTGCAGAGATCCACAGCTCAGGTGGGAGAATCTGTCCACAGGACAACTATCCACACTCCACAAATCTGGCCTTTATGGAAGAGTGGTAAGAAGAAAGTGGTAATAAGAAAGCCATTGTTGAAAGAAAGCCATAGGAAGTCTCGTTTGCAGTTTGCGAGAAGCAATGTGGGGGACACAGCAAATATGTGTAAGAAGGCGCTCTGGTCAGATGAGACCAAAATGTTACTTTTTGGCCTAAAAGCAAAACGATATGTGTGGCTGAAAACGAACACTGCACATCACCCTAAACACACCATCCCCACTGTGAAACATGGTGGTGGCAGCATCATGTGGGGATGCTTTTTTTCAGCAGGGACAAGGAAGCTGGTCAGAGTTGATGTGAAGATGGATGGAGCCAAATACAGGGCAATCTTAGAAGAAAACATGTTCTGCAAAACACTTGAGACTGGGGCAGAGGTTCACCTTTCAGCAGGTCAACGACCGGAAACATACAGCCAGAGCTACAATGGAATGGTTTAGATCAAAGTATATTCATGTGTTAGAATGGCCCAGTCAAAGTCCAGACCTAAATCCAATTTAAAAACCATGGCAAGACTTAAATTGCTGTTCACAGATGCTCTCCATCCGATCTGACAGAGCTTGAGCTATTTTGAAAAGAGGAATGGGCAATAATTTCACTCTCTAGATGTGCAAGCTGGTAGAGACATATCCAAAAAGACTTGCAGCTGCAATTGCAACGGAAGGTGGTCATACAAAGTATTAACTCAGCAGGGCTGAATACAAATGCACGTCTCACTTTTCAGATATTTATTTGTAAAAAAATTTGAAAACCATTTATCATTTTCCTTCCATTTTCCTTCCACTTCACAATTATGTTCCACTTTGTGTTGGTTTATCACATAAAATCCCAATAAAATACATTTACGTTTTTGGTTGTAACATGACAAAACGTGGACATTTTTTTGGGGAACCTCCATGCCATTTAAAAGAAACAAAACACAAGCTACAGGGAAATGTCAATGAGTAGCATATGGTATTTGTTTTTTTCTTTTTAAATGTCACATTTGCTGTAGTACATCCTACAGATGTGGAACTTCACAGACAGGTTTTATGCATCCCCCAAGCATGGTATTTAAGGGAATTTGACATTTAATGTTTCACTTTAAGCATACCTCCCAACTTTTTGAGATGGGAACAGGATACAGCTATTAGGAAAAGTATGTAGGCATAGGACACACCCCCGCCACGCCCCCTTAATGGAGAATTATACAATAAAATGCATGAACAAAAAACAGGGGTCATGGGACTTTAAATGAGGCGGGTCACTTGAGAACACATTAAACAGAGTAAAAAGTAATCATTTATTAAAAAATGTCATAGTACAAAAAATGCATAAGATCGATGTCCAAATATATTACAGACATAATACACCAGGCTGACTTGTAACATTCATGTGATTGTACAGTTCATATTATGGAGGTTGAATGATATTCCCTATAAACGCATGATAGAGCTTAAAATTATGTATCCAAGCATCTGTGGGGCTCTACATGTTTCGTGGATCGCTACCTGTCCACTTGTCAGGAGCAAGGAGATCTATAAATGTAGATTGTATTAAAATGCAAAAATCTCAAATAAATGTAGCACACTACTCCCTTGGGAGCTGCTGGGTGTGTTCATACCATTCTGTTAACATACCTCCGTTCTTCACCCCTGCACAAATTCACATCAGCAGACAATCCATGAACTTTTAAAAGAACTCTATTTCCTTAGTTGCAGTATGTTACAAGATTGTCTAGGGAAATATGAGCTGCCTCTTCATTCCTGGTTCCTAAGTGTAGTTAATGTCCTTTCCCATAGTGAACTGACCAATGCCCCTCTGAAAGACATTGTGGTATGTGGATGTTAGGAGCCCCAGGCCTCACCTGCCTATCTTGACTCCGGCGATCCTCCCGCATCAGTTCAGGAAAGTCCTGGACGATTAAACACCGCTGGGTTGCACTCCCATTGCACTCTCCCATCGACTGTCCATGATTACCACAGAAAGCAGATCCCAGTCCACTCCGTCCTTTTTGCAGCTACTTCCCGCTCTGCATGGTCGGATGCATCCCAGCCTGAGATGCCCGGTCCACTTCTCCCGGAGTTACATGGTGGCTTAGTTTCTGCTGAACCATCCAGCACTGAGGTCCCTGAACCCTCAGGCCTTCAGGTCTTGTTACTGCTATCCAGCGCTGGGGTCTCTGAACCCCCAGGCCTTCAAGCCTGCTCCTTGTTGGTTACATTTCTGCAGCTTCTCTGGATTCAGCTCCTCCCATCTCCTCCCAGGAAGCATGTGACCCCAGCTTATATGCGAGTCCTGCCCCTGCCAATACAAGTTAATGATTGGTCCAGGGCTCTCCATACAAGCTGCCTGCACCCCAGTCCGCCTTCCTTCCAGAACATTTCCAATGGAAGGTAAGGGAGATCTTTCAGGGCAGAGTGTAGGTGGCCACACCCCCTCTATTCTATCACTCCTCCCATCCAAATCAAACAACCAGGCCTAAAGAAATGTAAGGCTCTGGCAAATTTACCTAACACTTACCTAACTAAACCTAATTAGCACCAGAGGCGGCTCTCTAATTAGGCAAATTAGGCGATCGCCTAAGGCCTCGCACTCCTAGGGGCCTCACGGCCGCTTAATTCGCCTGATGTGTGTTACAGTTGAAGGGAATATCATGCAATTTATACAGTTAATTTCTATTGCTTTAATTATTTTTCCCATTTTGGGCATGAGATGGGCCTTGTGTCTAAGATTTGCCTAAGGCCTCACAAAGCCTAGAGCCGCCTCTGATTAGCACCCACCTAAAGGTGGTGGGCGCTATATAAATATATTGAAAGAAAAAACAAAGGGGGATAATCTTGTCACTTACATGTCAGCTTGAGAAATAGTAGACCAATAATCTCAGAGGAAAGTGAGGACGCCAAAATGAACGCCCGGCCCGGGGGCCGTGGCGGAGATGAACTGACCAGTCCAGAAATGCCCCGGGCCAGACGTTCATTTTGGCGCCCTCACTTTCTTCTGAGATTCTGGGTCTATTTCTCAAGCTGACATGTAAGTGACAAGTTTATCCCCCCTTTTATTTTTCTTGCAATATATTTTATTTGAGTTATTTGCATTTTAACCACTTGGGCACCTAAACCCCCCTCCTGTCCAAACCAACTTTCACCTTTAAGGCTGTCACTCTTTGAACGACAATTGCGCGGTCATACAACATTGTACCCAAATGAGCTTTCTTTTGGTTACTATGCCACATTGCGACTCTTCAGCCAGGATTTCAGAGCTGTTGCTTGGTACTCCTAGATAGTCCCAGGCAAAGGGAGCCCAGTCCTGGCGCTGAGCAGACTCTAATAGCCATCTGTAGGCAATCTCCAGCTCCCATTCTTGAACAGCCAGAAACTCTATATCTTCCAGTGCCCCTTTGAGACGTTTAGTATCTCTTCTCTGAAATCTATGATTTTGTCCAACCGCCACTCCAAATCGTTCCCAAAGTTAGGGTCCCCTGACAGCTTCACGTACAACAGTCCCAGGTTGCCGTAGCCAAAGCCTTCTGTTGGGCTGTCATCTGCTATCCAAGAGCATGCTTGGGATACATGCCAACGGAGGGCTCTGTAGCACTCATCCAGACACATCTCTGCCCAGACCAGCCTGCTTAACCCAGCTGTCTGCTCCTTGTGCAGTTTTTCTCCCAAAAACAGCATCTGCAATCCATATTGTGGCCAGTAACTTTCCTGGATGGAGGGGAGAATTTTTCACGAGCTAGCGTCTCCTTCCAGAGTTCGCAGTGGATAGAATCGTATCATCCCAGCAGGACCTGCTCTGATACAGGTCCTGTGTGCTGTATCTGCATCCCTTGCAACCTCCTTCCGAATTCCTCTTCCATGGCGGCTGGTATCTGTAGCTCTACTATCCTCAGTGTCCATTAATGCTGCCTATCAGTGCCCATTGATGCCTCCTATAAGTGCTCATCAATCCCTCCTATCAGTGCCCATTAGTGCCTCCTATCAGTGGTCACCAATCCCACAAATCAGTGCCTCCTATTAGTGCTCATGAATGCCGTCTGCCTTCCAGCATGGCTCCGAGCTGAGAGCGTCTCTCTCATGGAACAGCTCAGAGCCCCAGAGCCGGCATGGATATCGCTCTCTCCCGCCTCCTTCCTCTCTCGCATGGGATGGGAGAGGAGACAACCAATCTGCTCCTTCTTCCCCCGACCCTCTCCTGTGTGTGCACCGCGGGAAGTCAAATGTGAAGCTAAGGAGCTCACACTTCCTGTGGACACAGCACACACAGGAGAGGGTCAGGGGGAGAAGGAGCAGATCAGCTGTCTCCTCTCCCATCCCGTGCGAGAGAGGAAAGAGGGGGGAGAGAGAACTATCAATGCTGGCTCTGACATCACTGGTTGCTAGATGCCAGGCAGCTCTAGCAACAAGAGTCAGCCTGAGTGTCAAGGACTGGTGCGACCAGAACTGTGTGGACTGCAATAGAGTGAACCAAACAGGTGTAAAGTGAAAATAATATCATTTATTATAAGGAAAGTAAATAAACAAAAGTAAACGCACCTCCAATATGACAAACAGTGATTAACTAGCAACCAACCCCACTGACACACAACAAATAACTGCCTAAACCAAAAGTATATACTGTACAGGAGTAAGAGGTAATCGTAAACAAGCCAGGGTCATACACAGGAGATCGAGCAGATTGGGCTGGGAGAGGGTAACAGGAGACAGGGGGAACAGGTGGAAGGGATCAAGCTGCAGGGAAGGGGTCCAGGAACGGATACAGGATCGCAGGATAACAGGATACAGGAT
This sequence comes from Lithobates sylvaticus, assembly GCA_028564925.1. Classification (NCBI taxonomy): domain Eukaryota; kingdom Metazoa; phylum Chordata; class Amphibia; order Anura; family Ranidae; genus Lithobates; species Lithobates sylvaticus. Next base: position 119,067,078 of record CM053035.1, on the reverse strand, counting down.
CAGAATCAGGATACAGGATCACAGGCTAGCGAACACAGGTCAGGGCTCAAGGAACAATACCAAGGCAAATGTGTGCAGCATCTGCCGGGTATATATATATACACCTCCTGCTATCAGTCTCAGGTGCCGCCTGATTGCAGGAGATGCAGGGAGACACTCGCTGGTGGACACCAGTACTGCGGCCCATAGATCCGACAGTTCCACCAGCAGGTAAAACCTTTCCTGACACGGAGCCAACGATATGGCGGCTGAGTCCATCCCTGTCCCCTGCATTCCAGACTGCTCCCAATCCCAGTGTCTGTTTCTTTTAATTGGGGGTACATGGGGGGCACAGTATAATGTTGGGGGGGCCATGGCCCCCTCTGCCTCCCCCCCAGTGATGCCACTGGTGCTGCGGCAGCTATCATTAACATCAGTGTGAGCACACAGTCAGCACAGCACAGAGCACACTGCTCCCGAGTGAGGGTTCCTCCATCCATCAAGTCTGTAGCTATTTTCTCGAAAAAAGGTACAGCTAGCAACAGAGAATAAGCAAAACTGTAGTGAAGACACTCCCTTAACCTATGCCATGCCCTGTTTGTTGCTCTTGATTGAATTATACAGCAGTTAAATATGATCATCACCATCATTGATGAGGATCAAATTTAGCTGCTGTTTAATTTATCATCATTATAATTACACAGTATAAGTGCTTTGAACCACACAGCATCTGTACTATGCGATTATCATGATGATAATGACGATAAATTAACAGTTGGCTTCAGCATTCTCATTATCAGGAATGAGCTCAGGTGTGCTCAGATCCTAGTCTGAATGCACCTGAGCTATCCCGCTCTCATAAAACTGTCACAATGCCCCACATATGTGGCCGAGGCATTCTCTGCCCCACGGCCGCATATATACATACCTCTTGTATACATGCAGCCGCAGAGCAGGAAATTCCTCAGCTGCTTATAATTGGTGGGACATTGTGACAGTGGCATGATAGCTCAGATTCATTCAGACTAGGATCTGAACACACCTGAGCTCATTCCTGCTTTCCCTGGAAGACAAAGCTGCATTTTTTTTTACAGGGGGGGACAGGGGCAAGGTTCGAGAGTGGGGTCAGAGAGCCCCATCAGGTAGACTGTATGATTTCTGACAGCGGCCCTGGCTGTACATTCTATACGGCACACTTCTCTCTTCTGCATTTAGTACTTTCCTTTCTTTACACTGTTCTGCTCTGCACTTGGTGCTGTACATTTGATATTTGACACTACTGTGCTCTACATTTGGTGCAGTACGTTCTATACTTCACACTACTCTTGTGCTTTGCACTTAGTGCTGTGCATTCTTTACTACAAAGCCCTCGGCTTTGCATTTGGTGCTGTTTGTTCTATAATTCATGCCACCCTGGGCTGTAAATGGCAATGTACATTCTATGCTCCACCACAATGCTCTGTATATAATCGTATACTGTAGATTCATTACTTTACAATGATCTACTTTTTATATGATGTATTAAATTGTGTGCCACACACAGCTCTGCTCTACGCTTGGTGCTGTACATTGTATTCTACACACTGTTCTGCTCTGCACTTGCCCCTGTGCATTCCACTGCTTTGCATTTGGTGCTGCACAGTCTATATGGCACAGCACGGCATATGCACTGATGGGCAAATCTACCTATTGGCAAATCATATAAAAAATTTGGCAAACTTGAACTTAGAGGGAAATCCCATTTAAGGAGGTGAGTTTTCTGTGTAAATTCTGACTATTTTTAGGGCAAAGAGACAAACTACTCTCAGAGGTAGCTATCATTGGGGAAATGTACCAATGTAAAATATTTTTTATTAAACTCTCTTTAAGAAAGTAGAATAGATAAAAAAAAGAGCACAGACTGAGGTTTTACTATAGCAATTAAAGTGGTATTAAGCCTCTTTTCTTTTTTTACCGTACTAAGTAATGTATAGTTGCGCAACATTACCGTTTGTAAACATTATCTTGTTTACAAAAGTTTTATTTGGAAGATTCACAAAAATTTTTACAAAACTGTGAGGATATTGTACAGTAGATGATATAAAATAATACTACAGAAATATACAACTAGTATAGGGCTGAGTATCATACACATATGAGAACAAAAATAATATAGTTCATTTATTCTTAATGTAGTCTTATTGTATGCTTAACCACTTCTGCCCCAGAAGGATTTACCCCCTTCCTGACCAAGCAATTTTTTTGCGAGATACGGCACCCTGCCGCTTTAACTGACATTTGCGCGGCATTCTATCCAAACAAAATTTATGTCCTTTTTTTCCCCACAAATAGAGATTTCTTTTGGTGGTATTTGATCACCTCTGTTTTTTTTGGTGCTATAAACAAAAGAAAAGCGACCATTTTGAAAAAAAACACAATGTTCTTTACTTTTTGCTATAATAAATATACCAAATAGAAAAAAAAATGTCTTGATCAGTTTAGGCCGATATATATTCTTCTACATATTTTTGGTAAAAAAAATTCAATAAGCGTATATTGATTGGTTTGCGCAAAAGTTATAGCATCTACAAAATAGGGGATTGATTTATGGCATTTTTATTATTATTATTTTCTTTTTTACTAGTAATGGCGGCAAACTGTGGACTGGACATTGTGACAGACAGATCGGACACTTTTGACACATTTTTGGGACCATAGACATTTACACAGTGATCAGTGCAATAAAAATGCACTGATTACTGTGTACATGTCACTGGCAGGGAAGGGGTTAATACTAGGGGCCGATCAAGGGGTTAAATGTGTTCCCTGACTGGGTGTTCTAACTGTGGGGGGATGGGACTGACTTGGGAAGGAGATCGATCGTTGTTCCTATATACTAGGAACACACGATCTGTCTCCTCTCCCCTGACAGGACGTGAATTTGTGTGTTTACACACACAAATCCCTGTTCTCGCTCTGTCAGGAGCAATCGCAGGTGCCCGGCAGACATCGCGGGCCCCTATACTCCTTAAAGCGTCTGCCGTACAGCTACAGCGATTTGCGCAGGGGTGCCATGCTGCCACCGTCAGCCGACGGTGTGCAGTCGGCAAGTGGTTTAAGTACCCTCTCTGATCCCTGCTGCCAGTCCCAGATCCTCAGCACTGCTTCCTTTGAACTTTCAGGTAGGGGAGTGCATGCAGTTCACATGTAAAGTACAGCAGGGGTGGAACAGGCTGCAACCACTGTTAATCAGCCGTCAGAGGGAGGAGCAGGAATGTGACTTGCCAGTGGTGCTATGAGTTTCTGTGAATACAAGGAGACTTGTCCATACATCTGTCCAGGAACAAGCACATAAAGGTGGCTTCATTGGTCCCTGTAAGGGCATGGAGCTATCTAAAGACAGGAATCTTAAAAGAGGGATTTTCTACAGAGGATTTCTACAAATAGACATGCAAACTTGGTAAGATCTAAGGTCTACAGCCTTTTTTTCCCAGTGAGCACTGGAGGGGCAGAGCAGAGAGTGGTGACTGGTAGTAAGCGCTCTCTGCTCTTGAAGACCGAGAACTCAGTGATCAGTGGACTTTGATCGCTCAGTTTTCGGTCTTGGAGCCATCAGGAGACAGATGCAACATTGTATCGATACATAGGTGAGTATGTAAGTTTTTTTAATTTCTTTTTTAATCTCTCACTTTTCCTTGAACTCCGCTTCACTACTATTCTAGATAATGTTCTAAATAAAAAAAATGAATATTTAAATATATATATATATATATATATATATGTATATGTATATATATATATATATGTATATATGTATATATATATATATATATGTATATATATATATATATATGTATATATATATATATATATATATATATATATATATATATATATTATTTTTTTACAAAGAGCTTTGATAACTGTAGTTGTTTTTGTGTTGATGAGTCCTGGTCTGGTAAGTTTTCATTGCATTGTTATTTTGATGCATGGAGAAAACTACAAAATACAAGACATGTATAAAATCCTACTCAGGAGAGCGTTATATTACATAATCATTTGATTTATGATGTATACAGTATAATTTATGAGCACTTAAAACACTAATACATCAATTCCAGTGGTGCAGTATCAGAAATGGTATATAGAGTGGGGGGTCGGCAGGAGGTCTCTTGTTTATGCTCTGATCTTTCTTACCTATATAAGCTCATTTCTTTTACACAAGGTGTACACAGATGTGCACTATACAGAGAGGAAGTAATATGGGCACAGCTATGTCCATGGTATTGAAACCGTGTCTGAGGAAGCACCCAAATAAAACCTGACCTGGCCTACCAGGAGCTGAAGTGGAAACAAGCAGCGCTCACCCAAGCTGTAGTCCATGTTGGTCGTAATGTGGCACAGACAATATCATGTTGCCAATTTGCCAAGCTATATGAATTGAACCTTTAAAGCAACAAGCAAAATTTGCCACATCAGGAACATGCCTAGAGCCCAACTGAACTTTCATTAATCCCCAATTACAGAGATCAAACACACATGAGATATAATGGACCTCTCCAGGTATCTCTAAATGGGATCACAACCATCTGGTAAGAGGCTTGGTTACGGTGGAATGGTATAGTGCAATTCCATAACAATTCACGTGGTTTGCCCCCCGGTGGGATATATCATTATCTTGAGGAGATTTAGATACACCTTCACTCCACTATATGCTTTGGTTGTTATTGGCACATGGACCTATTTCTATATTGAACTTTATGAACTATTCATGCAAGGAAGAAAAGGTGTGGTGTCATCTGTAGAACACCTCCATCCCGATATTGTGGAACAGAACACAGAAAAGTTACCCTGGGACTTTGAGTGAGGTAAATACGGATAGCCATTACGCATACCAGAAGTAAAAAAAGGGGCATAGACCCAAAAGGGGTTCCAGAGGGGGAGAAGGATCCGCTCAAAAAAGGAGGCGGGTCTGAAAGACTCTGGTCTTTTTAATTTGAGCGGAACCGCCTTATCCGATGAGTAAAAACATGTCTTGAACCATGGCATTCAATTTGTCCCTTCAAAGGCGTTGAATAAATTAGAAACATTTATTGACATGCAAAGATTTATCAGAAAAGTCAGTATTCAGCGACATATGATTTCAAACCCTTATCATTCTAATGTGGCAGTTTCGGTTGATATGCGGAATTCTAGACTATCCAATGCATCTTTGTTTAACCCCCTTTGTTTGGCCCATGCTATTTCTGTTTTCAGGGATTTGGTGAACAAAGACTTACAATCAATAAAGTAGAAGAGAATATGACATCATTGTATATCCTGCTTAGGGGGGGGGGGGGGGGGGGGGGGGGGGGGGTTGTCATTCTCAACAAAAATGCTTATAATACTGAGATGCTTAGGTTGCTATCTGATCAGAAGACCTATGTCCCTTTAAAGGGGAACCCCACCCTTAAATATAAAAAAGAATTAGTCGTGCTGGTAGAAGCTGCTATTCCAAAATAGGATTATATCTAAGAAAAGGAAAAGCTTTTTTGAATCCCTATAGCCCCTCGGGTTCCGGTGATCTACTATCTGCCAAAGGTGCATAAGGATCCTGTTTGCCCCCTGGAAGGCCGATCGTTAGTGGCATCGATTCGGTTACTTCCAGGGTGGGCAAATATGTAGATCATTTTTTGAAACCTTTGGTGGTAAGAACTCCTTCCTATCTGAGGGACTCGACACAAGTCATTAATGCACTTAAAGGTGTGGAATGGAAGGAGACCTATATTTTCGCTACTGCCGATGTCTCCTCTTCATATACAGTGATTTCTCACCAACATGGGAGAGAGGCAGTGGAGCATTTCTTGAGAACTGATATAACTGGTATACTTTATGATGGACAGAGAATGTTTAACTTGAAGCTTCTGGACTACGCCATGGAGCACAACTATTTTTGGCATGATGGCTTGTATTATGTGCAGAATAGAGGTGTGGCCATGGGGGGAAAAATTTCCCCCAAGTATGGCCAATCTCTTCATGGCCAAATAGGAGGATGTTGTCTATCAGGAATCCAGATCTGAACTAGTATTCTAGAAAATATATATAAACGACATCCTCCTTCTATGTGATGGAGATCATGAATCCCTTAATGCTTTTATTGCTGGATAGCACATTAATGACAGGAGAATTTCCTTAACCCATGAAGCTAGTAATTTGGACATTCATTTTTTGGATTTTAGGATTAGAATTGTGGAAGGTAATCATTACATGTACCTTTTTTAAGTAAACAGATCGCAATGGCTACATAGACTCTAAAAGTTGCAACCATAGAGTTTGGTTACAATCGATACCAAAAAGTCAGTTCCTAAGGTTGAGGAGGAATTGTGCGAATGAGGTTGACTTTGTGAGTGAGGCCTCAATACTTAGAAAACGCTTTTTGGAAAAAGGATAAAGAATTACTGAATTGGAAGATGCTTTTAGACAAGCATTGGAAAGAAATAGAGATGACTTATTGGTCTCTAAACCATAGGTTCAAGATGATTCTTTTAATTTTTTTTTTTTATAACCTCTTATTCCAACCAACATTATGACATCAAAAAAATCATGCAGAAGCATTGGAAGGTCCTGCAAGGTGATAGAGTGCTGGGTTCTAATCTACCTGACAAGCCACGCATAGTGTATAGGGGCGTTCCTCCATTAAGACTTCAGGTGGCCCCAAATGTGGTAAACCCACCGAAACAGCTTTCTTTTTTTCAAAATATGTTTTTTTTTTTCCTTGCAGGAAATGTCCAATCTGCAAACTGAATGATAATAGGAGTAGGAGGACTGATTCTTTTAAATCTACTTCCACTCAGGAAACATTCCCCATTAAACCATTTATTACGTGCTCCACTAAACATGTGGTGTACGTAATTCAATGCCCGTGTGGGTTGCAATATATAGGGCGCACCATACGCATGCTGCATATCAGATTGAGTGAGCATTTTGCTAACATCAAGAGAGGCTATCCCAAGCAAAGCACTATGCCCTTAAACATGATTGCAAGCCAGATGGTACTATTTTTTGGGGGATTGATAAGTCTCTGGTCACTGGAGGGGGAGCAATATGGTTAGAGAGGTCTCCTATCTAGAGACTAGATGGATTTATCAAGCACGGACATATAATCCCTTTGGTATGAACATCGCATGGGATATCAACTCCTTCATTAATAATGGTTAGGAAGAGCTGCTATTTTTTATTAATTTGTTTTATTTTTATTATTATTTTCCTTTCTTTACTGCCATGTATTTCATATTTTTTATTTGTATTTTATTTTATAAATGTGTTTGCAAATTTTTATATTGGCTTATAATGTAGGTTCAACATATATGTTTTTTCTTTATATTGGTATTTTTATGTATTGCTGGTGTAATGTTGCAATTTCACCACAAGAGGCTGCCACCTCTTACTTTTCCGCCTTTAATATATATATGATTTCACATTGCCTGTTCACATAGTCCCGTCTCCTGCTCTACGAGAACTAATTATTAAATTATTAGATTTGTAGTTTATTGCGTTTTTTTCCTCTATCATGATTTGGTTGCCGATCACTTCTGGTCTGTGGAACGCATAGTCTACTACCATTATTTCTGTGTTGAATGGATTCTTTTATTAATCCCCTGGTATTTTGTCAGTTCTTTGCCTTATAACACGGTATGTTCCCTGATAATCTTTTGGTTTGTTGATTGAGACAGCGTTTTTATATTTTAATAGGTGTGTTTCCTGGGCTGTGGAGTGCACCTTACTTCCGCCCTTATTCCCTTCCTATTCTGTATAAATAGATGCCTCACACGTTGTAACCACGTCCCTGATGATGCATTTTTTATGAGGAAACGTTGGGTGGAGCTAGGGATGTGTGACGCAGGACGTAGGCGGTGATGTGGCGGCCAACTTACTGGTTTGAAACGCTGGACGTTTCTACATGCTTTTTTAACCACTTCAATACTGGGCACTTAAACACCTTCCTGCCCAGACCAATTTTGAGCTTTCAGCGCTGTCGCACTTTGAATGACAAGTGTGCTGTCATGCTACACTGTACCCAAATTAAATTTTTATAATTTTTTTCCCACAAATAGAGCTTTCTTTTGGTGGTATTTGATCACCTCTGCCGTTTTTATTTTTTGCTAAACAAAAATGTTGAAAAAAAATATGTTTTTTTTTGTTTCAGTTTCAAAACTTTGTAAATAAGTAAGTTTTCTCCTTCACTGATGGGCACTGATGGGGCTGCACTGATGGGCGCTGATAAGGCGGCACTGATGGGCACCAATGAGGTGGCACCAATAAAGTGGCACTGAGGTGGCATTGATGGGCACTGATATGTGGCACTGATAGGCGGCACTGATGGGCGGCACGGATGGGCACTGATAGCTGGCACAAATTGGCACTGATAGCTGGCACGGATGGGCGTGGATAGGTAGCACAGATGGGCATGGATAGGCGGCACGGATGAGCATTGATGGGCACTGATAGGCGGCATGGATGGGCACTGATAGGTGGCACGGATGGACACTGATAGGTGGCACGGATAGGCACTGATAGGCAGCATTGTTTTGTACTGATGGATGCCAATCAGTGCCAAACAATAATGCATGCCAATCAGTGATGCCCATTTTGGGCACTGATTGGCATCCATTGTGGGCACTGATTGGCATCCATTGTGGGCACTGTGTGTCATCCCTGGTGGTCTAGGGTAGCATCCCTGGTGGTCTGGTGGCGTCCCTGGTGGTCCAGTGTGGGCATCCTTGGGGGGCTGCGCTGATAATCGATCAGCACAGACCCCCCCTGTCAAAGGAGCAGCCGATCGGCTCTCCTCTACTCGCGTCTGACAGACGCGAGTGAGAAAACACTGATCACCGACTCTTCCTATTTACACTTTGATCGGCTGATAACGTCGGAGACTCTTTACAGACACTCCGCAACAACGATCGCCATGATGCGCTCCCCCAGGGGGCGCGCATCGGCTCAAAATCGTAAGGACGTCCTATGACGTCCGGTCAGGATTTTACAACCACTTTGCCGATGTCTATTTACAGTAGGGCGGGCGGCAAGTGGTTAAGCTGTGTATAATGTGAGTGGATTCTTATTCTTTTTATCTTCAATAAATCGTTTTATATTGATCATTCAACAATGAGCATTCCTTTTTATCTTTAAATCTATGTGGATGCTGGAGCTTGCCCGCAGTAGGTCTCTTTGAGATTGGAGTGATTTTCTTACCCTTAATGGTCTCATATGAGCAGTGTTGGTCATCTTAGTTTAGAAAAGTAATTAGTTAAGTTACAAATTACTTCTCCCAAAAAGTAATTGCGTTAGTAACTCAGTTACTACATTGGAAAAGTAATTAGTTACTCAGCAAAGTAACTGACTTTTTTTAAAAAATATTCTATACGTGTAACTAAGGGGCGGGTCTAGTATTACTGTAACCAAGGGGCGCATTTATTATTATTGTTATATATCGTGTAACCAAGGGGCTGCTCTAATATTACTCTAACCAAGGGGCAGATCTGTTACAGCGCGTAAGCAAGGGGCGGGTCTATTATTATTATATCGTGTAAGGGGCGGATGGCTACAGAAGAGGGCGAATGTTAAATTAATGGGCAGAGCTCGATATATAACAATAATAATAAATGCGCCCCTTGGTTACAGTAATACTAGTCCCGCCCCTTACTTACACGATAGACGCCCCTTGCAGAGTAGCATGAGCATCGGGAGCGTGCGGCATCGCCTCGTACAATTACATGTTAACTGCGCCTGCGCGGTGTAGAGTTCACTCAGAGCTGTTTTCGGAAGCTCCGTAGTCCTTCATACTGCGCAAGCGCTGCGCCTGCGCAGTACAGGGGGTCCTTATGCGGCGGGGGAACTTTTTCGGCAGGACACCGGAATTACACTACTGCCATCTAGTGGCGGTAGATGTAATTGGGGTAACTAAGCCAAAGTAATGGGAACTGAGTTACCATGAGGGGAAAAGTAATCAGTTAGATTACTAGTTACCCTCTAAAGTAACTGCGTTAGGTAACTCAGTTTATTTTAACTCAGTTACTTACATCACTGCATATGAGGAGGATCAGCTTAAACCATAGGTGGAGTGAATCGGCTTATGCAGGAAGGATTGGTGGTGCCGTTATCTAGTGCATTTAAAAGTGTATACCCTTTTCACTAATGGTAAGGGTCAGTACTATTGGATGATGGTGATGGTCTTACTTTCCCTCCATATATGAAGACACCTTAAATAGACTTTTATGCTGATTGATCAAACGTTTATTTTTGATTAATTTTAGTGTTGTTATTTTCATTTAAGCGCTACACCTTTTTTCTATTTCTTCCAATTGTACCCAGCAATTTAGTGTCAGCAGCTTCTATTATATATATTTGTATCTAGCTCAACAAATTCTCTTATTTCAGAAGTAAACATAGTCTCAATATTTATTTTAAAAATGTCATACGCATATACTGTAAATAGCATAGATGGGTGTCAACCTGATAAAATAGTACAGTACAATGTAAAAATTGTCATGGACATACAATACATATAAAATGCAATAACACAAGCATTTAATATAACCCTACGCATTTTGCGAGACAAGACTCGCTTCTTTAGGGGTGGATGCGTGTGTAGTATATCTGAAATAATAATAAACAAATATGTGACCCAGTGGTTATGGGTAAGGCAAAAGGTAAGAGGGGTCTAATGCTGGCTTCCCAAATGACGACAACTTTGGGAAGCCAGCATTTGGTAATCTGGTCAGGCTGATTGGTAAGTATGGGGTCTTCTACCCTTAGACCCATCTTACCTTTTGTCTTAACCATCACCACTGGGTCACATACTTGTTTATTATCATTTCAGAAATACACGCATCCACCCCTGAAGAAGCGAACCTTGTCTCACGAAACGCATAGAATTATATTAGATGCTTGTGTTACTGCATTTTATGTGTATTGTATGTCCATGACAATTTTTACATTGTACTGTACTATTTTATCGGCTTGACACCCATCTATGCTATTTATATGCGTATGACATTATTTAAATAAATATTGAGACTATGTTTACTTCTGGTATGCATAATGACTATCCTCATTCAGCTCACTCAAAGTCCCAGGGCAACTTTTCTGTGTTCCTTATGGACTATTCAATTCACTTTTTGATTGTACATTGATATATTTTTAATATTTTATTTCTTCCATAGTAACCAGAAGCAAACTATTATTTATGTAAATACAGTACAATACAGTTAGGAACATAGACTATAGGCCAAATTCAAAACATGAAGTTCTTATAAGATACATTTAGATTGCCAAGTAATGATATGCTAGAGTATCCACCTATGATTCAGTTATTTATATGTAGTAACCAGTAAATTAAAAAAAAAAAAGCATATACTGTACATTAGGATTGTAAAATGAAGAAGAAAATGAGAATTACACCTTGAACATATTTATAAAGGTAAAATTTACATTTGCTAATACTTATCTCTAAAATGTTCCTTTATTAAACTGGTTATCATTGGTGCTGGGATTAGTTCACCTGAACTAAAACGTACACCAGCCCAGTTTGATCATGGATCCTTCACAACTAATTATTTGGGTGAACCAATCCTTTCACGCACAATTGTATAAGGGTTCTTTGGATCACTTACTAGTTAATTTCCATGTATATATACAGTATCTCACAAAAGTGAATACACCCCTCACATTTTTGTAAATATTTTATTATATATTTGCATGTGACAACACTGAAAAAATTACACTTTGCTACAATGTAAAGTAGTGAGTGTACAGCTTGTATAAATTTGCTATCCCCTCAAAATAACTCAACACACAGCCATTAATGTCTAAACCACTGACAACAAACGTGAGTACACCCCTAAGTGAAAATGTCCAAATTGGACACAAAGTGTATATATTTTGTGTGCCCACCATTATTTTGAAAGCACTGCCTTAACACTCTTGGGCATGGAGTTCACCGGACCTTCACAGGTTGCCAATGGAGTCCTCTTCCACTCCTCCATGACGAAATCACGGAGCTGGTGGATGTTAGAGACCTTGCTTCCCTCCACCTTCGGTTTGAGGATGCCCCACAGATGCTCAATAGGGTTTAGGTCTAGAGACATGATTGGCCAGTCCATCACCTTTACCCTCAGCTTCTTTAGCAAGGCAGTGATCGTCTTGGAGGTGTGTTTGGGGTCGTTATGATGTTGGAATACTGCCCTGTGGCCCAGTCTCCGAAGGGAGTACATGTTAGCATTCATGGTTCCCATGAACTTCAATGAACTGTAGCTCCCCAATGCCAGCAGCACTCATGCTGCCCCAGAACACAACACTACCACCGCCATGCTTGACTGTAGGCAAGACACACTTGTCTTTGTACTCCTCACCTGGTTGCCGCCACATACACTTGACACCATCTGAACCAAATAAGTTTAACTTGGTCTCATCAGACCACATGACATGGTTCCAGTAATCAATGTCCTTAGTCTGCTTGTCATCAGCAGACTGTTTGCAGGCTTTCTTGCTCATCATCTTTAGAAGAGGCTTCCTTCTGGGATGAAAGTCATGCAGATCAATTAGATGCAGTGTGCGGTGTATGGTCTGAGCACTGACAGGCTGACCCCCCCACCCCTTAAACCTCTGCAGCAATGCGATGACAAGGATATGTTTAAATCGGAGTTCCGCTTAAAAAATATAAATAAAAGTCAGCAGCTACAAATACTGCAGCTGCTGACTTTTAATAAGTGGACACTCACCTGTCCCAGGATCCAGCGATGTAGGGGAACGAAGCCCCACTCGTCTCCACCTCCTCTCTGCGCTGCTGGCATTGTTACTGTGGGCGCCCAGCTGTGGCTTCACAGCCGGGTACACACTGCGCATGCGCGAGCCGTGACTGGCCGGGCAAACATCTGACCTGTGACGTGTCCCAGATGATTGCCGAGAGGGAGGGGGGGAGAGATGATCTCCCTTCCAGTGGCTTTAAGGCTTTCGATTTTTTGAGGGTTTATTATGAGGCCAGACACTTGTCCAAATTTGGAGAGGGTGTTCATTAGGTTTGGTGCTTATATTAGGGGTGAGGTTAGGAATATCAGGACATCATCAGCAAACATACAACGTTTATGCTAATTATTTTCCATATGCCCCTGTGTCATCAGATCAAGCCTCTTGTTGGGCTTAATTACATGCATCACAGCACCTAATAAACGCTGCCCAAATGCCATTTTTGGTTTTCAGGTTTTTTCACTAAGGGAAGTGAATGCTTCCAAAACATACGCTAAGGGTGTCAAAAACTGTATAGGTGTATTTTTGGTGCACAAATTCAATGGAGGCAGCAGGCTGCGGCAAAGGCCAGACATGCAAAATGGCCTAAAAATTAAAAACGCTAACACGCAGGTATATACTCTCCCTTCTGTGTGCTATTGTTTTCGTTACCTAGCATGTTGGCAGGCAGTGCAGGAGCATTGAATACACTTGTTTTTGACGCATCTCAAAGCCAGTGTAAAAGTGACCCTAAACAAAGATTTAAATCCCTGAATAGACAGAGAATTGTAGAGACATAGGGAAAAAGGAAATGTTTTTCACAGAAAGAACTGTACTTTTTGGAAAATTCAATGTGGTTTATTATATAGACAATTTAGAAGCAAACAGTGCTTAGAGGCATACAATGCTATAAAAAGTTGGTGAATGCATATGCACTGTAATTGGTCCCAGGGAGTAAAAAAAGCTGTTCTTCAATATGATGATGCTTAGGTCACATGTTCACGTGATTATCCTTGATAAATCCATTGTTAACCACAATATATTTTTACTATGCTGTTTTCAATTAAATGTATAACATCATAAAGCAAATACTTAGAACATTGTTTCCCAGGGGGTCTATAGTAAATTGTATCTTTGCATTCCCCAGGAGGCCCATTGTAAATACTGTAATCATATAGGCATACACAACATGGTCCCCCAATATAAATTGTGTATACTAATGCATCACCTAAGACACACAAGCTCATCAGTGTATAAATTTAGGATATGTGAAGAATAGTATGAATACAAAACATTTCTATACACCATGGTATTCATATACTGAGGGTGTAGCGGAAAACTGCACTTCACAAAGGCTTGTAGTAATACTGAATACTATGAGCAGTGACACATTTTCTTACATGTAGGAAGAAGTGCAGCTTGCAGTACAGCAGATACTTTCCCAGATAGCAAGCAATTGTGCTGCAAGTTTGAAAATGACTTGCTAAGCTATTGCTAGACTTGCCAAGCTTCACAAGTTTGTTGCACAGTTGCAGCAATCCACATTTCATGACTCCAAATCAATTTTATTTGCAAACATTCTGCAAGTCTGCTGCAAGTTCTGGTTCAGTTATGTTGTGCAAAAGTCATCCCACCACAGGGGTCACTGTGGCTGAAATGTCATGCTGTAGACTAGCAGAACTCTTGCAGAGCTCTTGCTGTAGGCTCACCACTGCAACTTTGCTCTTGCTAGAGACTTGCCATGCAAATTTGCTACAAATTGGAAAAGTGTCAACTAGAACTTGTGCTTTAAGTGCTCTGCAAGTGAACAACTTGCCAGTAAAAGCAAGTTAACAGACTTATGCACTGTACACACGATCGGACATTCCGGCAACAAAATCCATCAGATTTTTTCCGACAGATGTTGGCTCAAACTTGTCTTGCATACACATGGTCACATAAAGTTGGTCGGAAATTCCAAACGTCAAGAACAACACGTACGAAGAGCAGAGAAAAATAAAGTTCAATGGCCAGTGCTCCTCTTCTGCTTGATTCCAAGCATGCGTGGCACTTTGTGTGTCGGAATTGTGTACACACGATCGGAATTTATGCAAATGGATTTTGTTGTTGGAAAATTTTGGATCCAGCTCTCAAACTTTGTGTGTCGGAAATTCCGATGGAAAATGTCAGATGGAGCCTACACACGGTCGGAATTTCCGACAACAAGCTCCGATCGCACATTATCCTTGCTATCTGGGTTATTATTTTCATAGAAAATAAATTATTAATTGGATATTCATCTATGGCCTGTGAGCATGGTTTAATGAAAAGTTCACTGATGGATAGCAGAAAGAGATTATTCTTTCAGTGAAATATTGGTAAGGTTCTAGAAATATACATATCCAACATGTGACAACTTATCTCAAAAATACTGTATATGATCATAGTATATGACCAATAGTAAACATGGGCAGATGTAGCCATTAAATATTAACTAGCTACCTTTATACACCCTTTATGTTACATTGAAGGAATGCATACGACTCTGGTACACTTATGTACCATTATCATTATACACAGTTTGGTGGATCCCAACAGGGCTGTATTTACCATAATGACACTTATGGGCCTGTACCTAGAAGAGAAGGTTGGGGGAAGCAACAAGCTTCCAGGATTATTTTGTCTTTCGTTTGCCTCTCTTGGTTGCCTCTGAAAATTTGTGTCTAAATGTAACAATAGACCAAAGGATAAAAGAGTCCAAATTATTTTATTGGTTTACGTTAAAAAACAGCCAATGATTTTTGCGGATCAGAACACCTGCCCCCCCCCCCCCCTTCAGGCGTCAGTTAAAATAGGGACCTTGAATGGACTCAAAATAGCTCACACATCTTGATTGCTCACACAGATGCTGCTGTTAAGTATCTCTCCTAGTCCAGCAGCTGCCCTACATAGATTCACACAGGAAAGCTCTATTTTAAATCCATTCAAGGTTCTTGTTTTAACTGCGATGAAGAGGGAGGTTCTTTCCTCCAAAATGCTCTGGCTGTTTTTTAGTGTAGTTTTTTTTTAGTTTAGTCTGGCACTCCTTCCATTGGGGAATGTTTTTTTTCTAGTTACCTGCTGGGTACCCACCTGTCTGTTGTGAGCAGCCTAACCTGAGCCAATGCCAATGTCCTCTTCAGGGGTGGACTGACCATGGCCGCCTGCTGGGACTTTTTCTTTTGTCCTGGACAAAATACTTGTAGCTGCGGGCCTGCAGCGATCTTTTTCGACCCCGGCCGGGCACCAGTACGCACTAGTGATGATCAAAGGGAGGGGGCCCGGCCCGGGTAGAAGAAGCAGGGCCACCTGCTGTGACAACTTTGAAAGTTGTGTGACTGCCTCTGACTGTACCAATCAGAGGGAGGTCAAGGAGGACTATGTTCTTATGGTTCCAGTGAGCCATACATCATTTTATTGAACATATATTCATTACCATTCCATTTTCACACCTCCTCTTGACCACTGTAACCTAGCAATGCTCCCCCATTTCTTCACAGATACCTTCCACTCTAATACAATCATCAACTTGTCCACAGTTTTTTCCAATGCAGATCTGGAGAACCATTGATATAATCTCATAGCTTCTACATTTGTGGTTTGACTTCATTCATCCTCCCTTTTTGGATATCAGTTTTACCTTGATTTAACACTTGGGTCACTCTTCATAGGTCGTTTAGCCCTGGGGATATCATCCCAGCTGTACTACAGCATTTCTCCTGCAACTTGGGTGGAATTGCACCACCTGTCCAGAGATGGTCCTTTTGTTTTTATAGCTTCAATGCTAATCTATGTATGATGTTTTTAATTACATTTTTTTATTTTTTTGGACACCAATAAATCTTTTTTGCTAATCATGTTTGTATGGTGACGTCCTCATGGAGGAGTGGAAGAGGACTCCAGTGGCAACCTGTGAAGCTCTGGTGAACTCCATGTCCAAGAGGGTTAAGGCAGTGCTGGAAAATAATGGTGGCCACACAAAATATTGACACTTTGGGCCCAATTTGGACATTTTCACTTAGGGGTATACTCACTTTTGTTGCCAGCGGTTTAGACATTAATGGCTGTGTGTTGAGTTATTTTGTTATACAAGCTATACACTCATTACTTTACATGGTAGCAAAGTGTCATTTCTTCAGTGTTGTCACATGAAAAGGTATAATAAAATATCATATTGTTAAATTCCAATAAAAATAAAAAATATTGAAAGGGAGAGGTTATATATAATTTTTTCCTATTTTCTGTTTATGTTATCTTGTTTCTTTCATTTGTATTCTTTGCCTTATTGCACGTTAAAAAAAAGTTCTGTTTGCTGCATCTTGATGCGCTTTCATGACAACGCATGCCATGTGGAGTTCAATGGTAACACACCTAAAATGAATGTAAAACCAACTGCACCTAAAACACACTGCAGAGATGTGAACTGGCCGTTAAAGCCCTGTACACAAGATCAGAATATCATTAAAACAATACCACTTTTGAATCAATCGTACAATAATCTGATCGTTAGTACACAGCTTTTGTCCAAATTTTTCCTGAAGGGACAAAGAAGAACATTTTTCGTATACGGTACCAGATCATACGATTTCCTTCCGAAAATACCGGTACAACAGAAATACTCTGCAACACATTACATCACGTCCGAATTTTTATTCGTTCATACAAGAATTTTCATAAATTTAGTAACCTATTCATTTTTGATATGGAGACTAGCATCCAAAAAAAAACTTTAGTCCGATAATCTCATTGTGTGTACTAGGCTTAAAGTGGTAGTAAACTCTGTTACACCACTTGAACCTACAGGTAAGCCTATAATAAGGCTCACCTGTAGGCACTGTGAATATCTCCTAAACTTGTACAGTTTAGGAGACATTCAGAGTGCATGCAGCCAATGACATCATCAGTGCATTCGATCTAAAGGTCTACAGTGCCGGACCTTTTAGAGCCCGAGCCGGAAAAAAACAATGTGATGCTAGCACATTATACCGTTGTCTTACAGATTTTTTTTTTTTTCAGCAGTTTAAAACTGTTTTGCTCTAACCGTTGGATGAGGTACAGATAAGAGATTGGGTAAAGTTTGTTACCCTGTTTGTTTTACATTGTAATCATGTAATGTTTTAGTTAAAATAGAATTATTTTGTTGTGGTAATTAGGCTTCAAATAACTATTTGATATATTGTTTCTATTTAGTTATATGTGTAGCGCTGACATCCTTGCTTATTAATGTGTGTGTGCATACTATAATATAAAGTCTATGGACATTGCAATGGTTCAGTATTTGGAGCCATCTAATGTCCAAATACTGGGATTGAACTGGAATGATTATTACTATAGAAAAGCACAAAAGACTAATACAGGAAGTGACTGTTGTTTTGATCAGAAGGTTGACCTTTTTACCCAGGAGGCTTGGTGACCTACCCATGAACACTCTCCCTAGCAGTGCATGCTGGGAAGAACATAAAAGAAACCCGAGCGGCATTATATTGTATTGCATTGCACCACAGCTGTGCCAAGGGGACTGAGCCAAGCCAGTGGGGTTTATTGGTAGAGTGCTGGCCCAAATCAAAACAGCAGCTCCATCGGGGGTGAGTGCTACATATGTAAATGGTCTGCCTGAGCTGGGTAACTTCTGGTAACCATGGCAGTGATGCACAATACCCTGTAGAAAGGAAATATGGTTCCTCTGCCCCTCACGTTGTAGGTTAGTGCCTACTTAAGTACTACCTCTTTGTGTTATGTTCGTTATGTTTTATACATGTCTTGTATTATGCATTGTAATTAGGTTTTCTGGCTGGTGCAATCTAGTTATTATGGGGTTTTAGTACTCTCAGCAGCCTGTTCCCTGTTCATGGTTCCGCCCACTTTGAGTGTACATAAATACAGGGGAGGTGGGCCTCGTGGTCATTCATTAGTCTGTCTATGGGAAGTGTCAAGAGGACTTGCTTAACAACTTCAATATCGGGCACTTTCACCCTCTTCCTGCCCAGGCCAATTTTAAGCTTTCAGAACTTTCACACTTTGAATGACAATTGCACAACACTTTACCTATATGAAAGTTGTATAATTTTCTTAAACACAAATAGAGCTTACTTTTGGTATTATTTAATCATCATTGGGTTTTTTTTTTTTTCGCTAAAAAGAAATATAAAAAGACAGAAAATATAGAAAAAAATATATTTTTCTTAGTTTCTATTATAAAAATTGTTGTAAATAAGTAATTTTTCTCATTCACTGAAGTGCGCTGAGGAGGCTACACTGATTGGCAGCGATGAGACAGCACTGAAAGGCACCGATAGGCGGCACTGATAGGTGGCACTTATGGGCAATGATAGATGGCATGGATAAGTGACACTGATGGGCTTCACTGATGAGCAGGCACTGACTGGCGGCACTGATGGGCACAGATTGGCATCACTGCTGGGCACCGTTGGGGCTACACTGATGATCAGTGTACTGATTATCTATACAGGTCTCCTCTGTGAGGAAATGCTGCTGATTGGCTCTCCTAACCGGAATTTCATAGTTTACATGTGATTGGATACAGCTGATCACATGGGTAAAGTGCCTCATCATCGTCTCTTTACCGAGATCGGGATTGCACCACAGCGCTCTGCCAATTGCTGTGCTGCGCACCCCTGGGGACATGCAAGTGCAGTGAGACTGGGGCAATTTCATACGATGTTGTCCCAGATCGAGAGAGACACCCGCCACCGTAATTAGTCTATACGGCGGGCGGGGGGGGTGATTAAGAATGTAGAAGCATTTGTGCCTATTTGAGTAGCGCCTTGATGGGAACCCAGTCGGGATTCCAGGATATGGACAATAGCTTTCAAAACGGACATGGATCAGGCTACAGGGCAGGGTACCAGGGGTAGCCCCGACAGATTATGTCCATATTAAATATGTGTTTGTTTTGGGATATATGGGGAGGTTCTTCAGTAAATAATTAATTGGAAAAATAATCATTGCTTAGTCTGCATGTATTCCATATCACATTGTGGTGTATACAATAATATTTACTGGAGAAGGAAGAACACATTAACCCTCTGGGTTAAAGGAAGGAGGGCTTTCTACATGGATGCAAGGCTAAGTTAACCCTAGCAGGTGGTGTCCTAGCTAAAGGCATTTCAGGATATACGTACAGAAAAGATAGAAGCCAGCCTAGTGAGAAGCAGGTGACTCAAAGAGGTGACAGAGAGGTCCAGTAGCAGCAGGGGGACCAGTGTGCTTCAGATTCCTTCCCTTAGCGGCACAGACCCCATCATGGGGTTAGCTGCGGTATGGGATGACAAGAAGCATGATGTAGCCTACTAATAAGCCTGCGTGACAGTGTTCTGTTAAGTATAAAGCAAAGTGTGTCAACTGCGTCATCATATTAAGCTTGTGGAGTCCAGGACATGTTCTGCCTTAATGGCTCATAATGCTACATGTTGAAGTGTCAGGCAGAGCTGGAGATGTCCAAAGTTTCATTAGGAGAGAAGTGCATGTGATAGAGAGTGCTGCTTTATTACCACCTCAAGTGTTTCTAGGCGAGTCCTTTGTCAGCCCCTATGGGGCAGAAGATTAAATCAGCAGATTACAACAGTAACACCCACCCCCCTCCACCTGGTAACATTTTAAAATAGATAGTGGTAATGGCAGTTGGCATACTCAATGAATCTTTGCAAAAACAGAGACTGCAAAATGGACGTTAGACTGGGGATTCCATTTAGTAAGTTGACCCTCCATGTGACTTTGGATGAATATAGCTTTTTGGGTGTTGCGCTTGATGATCCTTCTTACAATACTTCTCCCCATATATTCTTGGGTTTATTTCGTTTACACACTGGCCTCTAGCCAATTGCTTTGCACACAAACTAAAGCATGAGAGGGAGATTGTTCAGTATAGGGTTGTGTGTTAAAAGCCTACAGTCCTATCTACAGGCCTTGTGAGGGTCTGTATTTGGGAGTATTTAAAACTAGAAATAACATTCCATTATTGGCTATCCAAGTTAAGCTTTGTATCAGTTTAGATATTTTTAGTAGTTAAATATTTTATTTTACTTGTAAATGCTTCTAAGGTTAAAAACTGGATTCACACACATGCAAAAGATGAAAAAGAGCATCTAGAACCCATGTGGTTGGAGCAAGGGTTCACCCACATTCCAACCAGTATTTCAAGGAAAATATATTGAATAGGATACGGGGTCCCAGCTCTTGATTGGATAGATTGATAGCAGTGCAGCCATTGGCTCCTGCTTCTGTCAATCAAATCCAATGACGCGGGTGCCCGGGGGGGGGGGGGGGGGGGGCGAGTCCGGCATTTGTGTCTGTGGACGCAAATGCTGGACTCGGGAGCACACCCGCAAGGTAACCCCCTCGGGAGATCGCTTCTCCTAGGGGGTTATCTGATGCTGGGAGGAGCTGCGAGAGCCGCCGGGGGACCCCAGAAAGGGATGTTCGGGGACACCCTGTGCAAAATTATCCTTTACAATCACTTTAAGTTATTTAACGTATAACTAGAGACAAAACTTTTTTTTTTGTTTTGGATAGAGTGCATAGGGATTAGAACACCTTTCAGTTTTTTATTGCTGTCTGTGCCTTTGTTAAGGAGATTCACCCTCTCCGTTTGTCCTGTTTACCATGTCATTAAAAGTGAAAGTAAAAGAAAATACCAAATTTTGGGTTGTCCCCAGAAAAGAAATAGAGGGGAAATCTTCCAATGTGGAACCTAGTTCTGGTGACCTGGGAGTCCCCTAGGAATTCCTTTTAATTTGCAGGAATTTCCTCTCACTACCTGTTTGGATATGAGACAGGAAGTGAAGGGAAATCTCTGCAATGGGACATAGATGGTGAACAAAAAAATTGGACAGGGGTTTTAACCCTCCCTTACGCTATCTAAAATGAAAAAAATACATTTTGCCCATACAGTGGAACCTCGGATTACGAGTAACACGGTTAATGAGCGCTTCACATTACGAGCAATAATTTAAAAAAAATCCTAACTCGGTTTGCAAGTGTTGTCTCGCAAAACGAGCAGGATTCAAGCCCTTTGCGGTGTGCAGTTCCGCATTTGGTCAGAGGTGCGGGGGTGCCGGTTACACTCGGAGCTGTTCGTAAATACTCAGAAACACTAGGAAATACTCGGAAATACTAATTTCCCGAGTGTTTCCGAGCCTTTCCGAGTGCAGCCGAGCAGTTTCTGAGTTTTTCTGAGTCTCTCCAGCGCCATGCCCCCCCCAACCTCTGGCCACATGTGGTATTGCATGCAATAGAAGTCAATGTGGAAGGAATTATCTTCGTTTCCATTGACTTCTATGTGTAAACTCGCTTTGATATGCGAGTGCTTTGGATTACAAGCATTCTCCTGGAACGGATTATGCTCGTAATCCAAGGTTCCACTGTAGTTCTACTGTAACCTAACAATGAGCATCACAAGCCAGGAACTTCAGAAAACAGATCCCATCACTGAGGCCAAATGCATAAGCAAATTTTTATGCACTGTAACATATCAGTGTCCACCCAGTACTTTTTTTACTGTAAAAATACAGAGACTATATTGCTAACAGCCGTTAACATACACTTTTTTTTGATCTTTACGGCATGTACTATAATGTCCGTCTAATACTTGAAGCTGCCAAACAAGATAAGGAAGCACAGACATGCCCATAGCATTGTGCTGCTGCATTTTTTATTCAATCACTGTAGTAGACAGAGTGCTCTGGCAGGGGTGCCTAAACTACAAGACTGGTTGAACAGAGTTACAAATGCTGTTGTAGGAAAGACTGTTTTATAATATACATATTCATGCTTGCATAAAGTTCTTGTTCATGTGTTTAGAACAGTATGAACACGTGAACAAGAACTTCATGCAAGCATGAATATGTATATTATTTGAAGCTACTCAGGTGACACCACCACCTCCTAAACACCTGCTCTTTTATCCCAATTTGTCATGGTCCCATTTATTTCAATGGGCATGGTTAGCAAGGGAAACTGCCTTGCAAATGTGGAATTAATGAGTTCAATTTACTGCACCACAAAGCATCTTGCCACAGCAACGTGGATAGACCTGAGCAGTCATTATGTTATTTTGTAGGGGGCAATAAAATTACTGATCAACCACATGTTTTGCTGCCCCTTTGCCCCTGTGCGAAAAGGCATACAGGAGTCGTCATGTTTATGACCCTAGATGTTACTGAAAATATTGATTACCCAGCTACTTATTCAAAGAAATGTAAGCACCTTTCACCTTCTTGTTGTTTTTTTTTTTCTTACTCTAATACCCTGTTAAAAAATTACTTTTGGAAGGAAATTTTCCTTTAGCAATTTCTGCTGCTACATACTGCAACTGTGCAGATAAAATAATTGTTTAAGGAGCTTGGAATGAAAGCCACCATATTTTTATTTCTCGGCTGTTTTGCAGGACAGCTTTCCTGTCCCAGAATTGGTTGTAGCAATGAAGTTTGAAAACTCTCCATCTGAGGTTCTATACACAAACATTCTGCTTTCTAGTATATAGATATATATATACAGTATCTCACAAAAGTTAGTACACCCCTCTCATTTTTGTAAATATTTTATTATATCTTTTCATGTGACAACACTGAAGAAATTACACTTTGCTACCATGTAAATTAGTGCGTGTACAGCTTGTATAAGAGTGTAAATTGCTGGCAACAAAAGTGAGTACACCCCTAAGTGAAATATCCAAGATGGGCCAAAAGTGTCAATATTTTGTTTTGCCACCATTTTTTTCATGGAGTTCACCAGAGCTTCACAGGTTGTCACTGGAGTCCTCTTCCACTCCTCCATGACGACATCACAGAGCTGGTGGATGTTAGAGACCTTGCGCTCCTCCACCTTCTGTTTGAAGATGCCCCACAAATGCTCAATAAGGTTTAGGTCTGAAGACATGCTTGGCCAGTCCATCACCTTTACCCTCATTTTCTTTAGCAAGGCAGTGGTCATCTTGGAAGCATGTTTGGGGTTATCATGTTGGAATATTGCCCTACAGCCCAGTCTCCGAAGGGGATCATGTTCTGCTTTAGTATGTCACAGTACAGGTTGGCATTCATGGTTCCCTGAACTGTAGCTCCTCAGTGCAACACTCATGCAGCCCCAGATCATGACACTCCCACCACCATGCTTGGCTGTAGGCAAGACACACTTGTCTTTGTACTCCTCATCTGTTTGCTGCCAAACGAGCTTGACACCACTATCGGAACCAAATAAGTTTATCTTAGTCTCATCAGGCCACAGGACATGGTAATCCATGTCCTTAGTCTGCTTGTCTTCAGTAAACTGTTTGCAGGCTTTCTTGTGCATCATCTTTAGAAGAGGCTTCCTTCTGGGATAACAGCCATGCAGACCAATTTGATGCAGTGTGCAGTGTGTATGGTCTGAGCACTGACAGGCTGACCCCCCACCCCTTTAACCTCTGCAGCACTCATACGTCTATTTCTCAAGGACAACCTCTGGATATGACGCTGAGCACGTGCACTCTACTTCTTTGGTCGGCCATGGCGAGGCTATTCTGAGTGGAACCTGTCCTGTTAAACCTGTTATGATCTTGGCCACCATGCTGCAGCTCAGTTTCAGGGTCTTGGCAATCTTCTTATAGCCTATGCCATCTTTATGTAGAGCAACAATTCTTTTTTTCAGATTCTCAGAGTTCTTTGCCATGAGGTGCCATGTTGAACTTCCAGTGACCAGTATGAGAGCGATAACACCAAATTCAACACACCTGCTTCCCATTCACACCCGAGACCTTGTAACACTAATGAGTCACATGACACCGGGGAGGGAAAATGGCTAATTGGGCCCAATTTGGACATTTTCACTTAGAGGTGTATTCACTTTTGTTGCCAGTGGTTTAGACATTAATGGCTGTGTGTTCAGTTATTTTAAGAGGACAGCAAATTTACACTGTTATACAAGCTGTACACTCACTACTTTACATTGTAGCAAAGTGTCATTTCCTCAGTGTTGGGCGGCATTGGCCAGTTCAATAGAAACTGCCCCACATTCGACCCGTGTGTACTGGAGTCGGTCCGACAGAAACCAGCTTCTGTCGAAGGGGCATGACCAAAAAAGGTCTGCTGATCTGCGCTCTCAGCCAATGGCTGACAGCACTGACCGGAGTGTCCTGACAGGGGGGTCGTCCCCCTGTCAGAACACAAGAGCACAGCAGGGGGAATTGCTGTACTAATATTGGATTGTTAGTACAGGGGCTCCGACTAAAAAAAGCTAGTAGTGTGTAGGAGGCTTTACTCTTGAGGAGTAAACACTGCAATGTCATGTGGAGAAAGGATGGCAGTTTCTACTCTTAATGACAAACAGCCCCTTTATTTAAAACCTAAAATATCACCTTATGATAAAGATATATACACAATTTAAATAACTGATCATTTTCTTACAGTTTAATTAGCTTAGCAGAAATACAGATATATTTAAGAAGCTGTTTTATAAAAAAGTGCTGCTCAGCATGGTTGAATAGAATTGTACTCTGCTAAAGAACTTTGTATGTTTAGAGGCCCATTAATGTATATGTGTGTATTATTTTTTACATTAATAACTTTGCTTTAATTAACTAAAGAAACCCAAATTTGTTACAACTCGATGCCTAATAAGGTAACTACAATTACACTTTTTTTTCTGCAGTGCTACCTGATGGCCAATATTGGAATAAGATCTAACAGTTCAAATAGACTGAGGCTATCAGGCACCAATGATTATATCCCGATTTGCACAGCAATGTAAGCAACAGTGTTGTTGCTTAAATAAGTGTTATGGAAAGTGGACCCTTCCATCGTACTACATCAGAATCAAGTTGTGAAATTTCTTCTTATGAGGATATCCTGTGTAATTGACTGATGGACACAGTGGGTTTTAGTTTTGGAAGGTTAACAATGTATTTGCATAAGGTCACTGATGAGCAGTACAATTAAATAAGCTAGACGATCTAAATATGTGTGACAATTGTGGTTATTATCCAAATACACTAAATTGCCCTTATTTATATACTAAATAAGACTGATACAGTGGTTTGAGGATAACACCTCAAAATAATTTAAACCTGGCAATAGCAAAGGCCATGAAAACAAAAAGGTGCGTTAGTTAACCTATATGTTGTTTTTTTTATAGTCCATCGTGTTCCCACTGACCTATCTGAAGCAGAAAGCCCATGCCATATAAAGTCTTTGAGGACCGCAACATGTAGGCTCTACGTACGCAGTAAGTCATATTCAATGAGTGACGCATGGCCTATATTTTGTTAATTGCGTACCACAGATTTGTATTACTGCATACAGCAAAGAAGTTTCTGTGGAATTGTATGTCACACTTTACTAAAAGTCCCCAGGACTGAGGATATGATGCCTCAGGTATCAAAGTGAAATAGAAATTTTCTATGTCTGCAAGATTCTTCCCTGTGGGAATTTGAGGTCAACCTACTACAAAGAGACTAGACTCTCCTTTAGGTCCTGGAAAGACATTTCGAAAATTGAGGTCTGCTTTACGCAGTTCAAATACAAAAGTAACAACTTTTCTATGTAATGCACCAAAATACTACTCACCACAGTTGTACACGATCAATAATGACACGGTTACTTTGCAGAGGCCTTTGTTATTTTCATGTAGCTTGTAAAACCATGAATCAAACTTGTATACCTGTCAACTATCCTACATCCTTCATACAAATCAAAATTGCACTATCCAGTACAAAATACTGGAACACTCCTGATGCTTCTGTCACCTTTGGCAACAAAAGCTTTTTACCTGTAATTTTCAGTCTCCTTTAAGGAGCCATCTATTCAAAACCATACTGGTTGTTACTTCCTAAAATTGCTTAATAATTCAGACTGCGTGGCCGCCAACAGCAACCAACCACAGCCCTGCTTTGCCTAAAGCGGAACTTCACCCTAAACAAGAAGTTCCGCCTTATTGCGGTTTTGACAGGTATTCGCTCCCCCTCCTGGTTGGATCGCCATGGAAGTTCCCCCCCCCCCACAATCTTCTGGGACACGTCACAGGTACCAGAAGGCTACGGGACCATTCACAAGGCACTGAGCATCTCGGAATCACAGCCGGTTGACCACAGTAAACTTGCCGGTGCGGGGAACCGAAGACTGGCGAAGAACCGGTTCCGGTGAGTCTGCCGTTGGACCCCTGGACAGGTGAGTGTCCTTTTATTAAAAGTCAGCAGCTACAGTATTTGTTGCTGCTGACTTCTATTCATTTTTTTTTTTCAAATAAGGCAAAGAACCGCTTTAAATACTCTTGCGTCCTAAAAGCTAGTATAAGACTGGATGCTATAGGTTACAGAATAACAGAACCTTATTGATGTTTCTAATATTTTGTTTGGAACTGGGTCCTAATTTTATGATCTCTGTGATAATCTCATAGAATACATACAGCGGGTATATATTTCACCTGTATATTAACATTATTACAATAAGCAACAAAATGAAAAAAAAAAAAACACAGTACAGATATTAAACTTTTGTACTGGTATAAATAATACATATAAGTTAAAATGTCATCTGAAATCATCCATATCCAGTTTCTTTTCTTTGACTAACTGACCACAACTGATTGTTCTGATTAACAAAGATTACAGTCATTGAACAATGGTCTTTACTTCATATTATAATGCAACAGTTTTTCCTGTTAAATGACACTGAAGGACATCTTTATAAAGCAGTGAATATGACATTCACCAAACACTGCAGGTGAATAGTCCAGGTACATGTGTTTTAAATAACAGTGAATGATTCAGCACGAGAGAATGTCTAGCGAAAGTTACATTATCTGCTTTATAAATAGCCCCCTTGTTATCTGTGTGCCGCTTAATGTGTGCCCTGATATAGAATTCATAAACTGCCATGGAAATGCTGGTAATGTAAAATGTTTTACAATTTGCTTTTAATTTGTTCAAAAGTAGATCGTATTTCACAGTTATTAAGGTAAGACGATGTTGGTTTTTAAATATCAGTTTTCATGATATCTAACATCATTAGATGTTTTATGAGTGGCAATGAACACTGTATTTCCTCTACAGGTGGAAATGTATACAATGAGCCTTTTTTGCGTTTTGGAGCCTTGATCAAAAGCAAAAGGGAATCCTCCTAAACAG
This sequence comes from Lithobates sylvaticus, assembly GCA_028564925.1. Taxonomy (NCBI): domain Eukaryota; kingdom Metazoa; phylum Chordata; class Amphibia; order Anura; family Ranidae; genus Lithobates; species Lithobates sylvaticus. The sequence goes on along the minus strand of CM053035.1, from coordinate 119,039,225 downwards.
TAATCACCTCTACTCTGTATTAGTGCAGCCAACATAGTGTCTACAGGAAGCAGATAGGTGAGAATGCAAAAGAGCAGGTCCTATCATATGTCCTGAGTTTTCACCACACATTCCACCCCATTTATTCCATCTAGCAAAAACTATTGCAAAAGAAAGATTATCTTTCTTTATTGGTTACGTAGGAGTGAATTTTAGTTGGTATCTTTTGTCCATTTCCAATTCTTCTATTACCACTGTTCCACCATTAGATCGATCATTCTGTTAATACTTAAGTCTGGAGAATCAAAAATGTCAGTGGAAAATATACTTGAATTCATGGGACTACTAGGTCCAAAGTTGGAAGTGGATCCTGATGTCAGTGCTTCAAGCCAGTCTGCTGGATCAAATGGAGCACAAGATGATGAGGAAGAAGAGGATGATGGGGACATGTTTTCTGGATGATCTGGTGACGATGGCATTTCAATCTGATCAGGAGAGAACATGACTGAGAAGCTATCCTGGCCAGACAGGAAATCATAATTTCCACACACTGGAAACTCCAGAATTGTAGAACTGGGTACAGTTGGTGGTGGTTGGGCATCCATACAGCAATGAAGTTGCTTTGTGAAATTTCTGTTTTGAGTTGCATATGTATTTTGAAGATCACTTTCTGGCTTTAGGGTATCCACCAGGTCATTGTCGACATGCATTAATTCATCTGAAATGCAAAATGGAGACCATATTTTAGAATAGAAATTCTCACTGAAAGTGGCATAAATGTTAAGGCCAGCCTAAATTAAAAATATGTGTAATGTTTGGGATCAACTCGAAAAATACTATGGAATTTCATCATCATTAGGTGATAAATCAAAAGCTAACACAAAATAGATTTCTATTATTTTTTTTGGGCAGCGACATGAGGCTTAGGCACCATGGGTTTCAAAAATGGAACCTCTCAGGATAAAAATGTTGGAACTGCCATTACTAAGTTTTTCTTGTTGTTTGGCTCTTTTGGGGGCTGTCACCCTTATCCTAATTTTTATACTTAGTGAGTCACTGACTCCCCCCAGGAAGTATGTGCACGCCACATGTCTGGCGCCAGATATACATGTGCTTGTTTGAAGTCATTGGCTCACCAAGTCCTGAAGGAAGGATAAATATGACCTGTAACTTGCACCTTCAAAAACACATCAGTAATAGCAGCTCCCATATTTCTTGTCTGGCAGGTTCCTATTAAAACTGGGACAAGTAAGAGACAGGGGGCTAGCAGTATGAGATGAGCCAGATGTACTGCTTTACATAGTGCTGTCAGTCAATGGCGGTAGGATATGTATGAGAGGGCTGACCCCTTCACAGTGCTCTTCTTCCTACATTGTACCATCAGCAGGTTGAAGTCAGGCAGGTGACCATGGTAAGAGTAATTCCACTTTTGTTGAGAAAAAAAACATTCCCCTCTGGGTGATCTATGTACATTGCAAGGATTTTAACAAACTTTCTTCCAGATTCCTACCTTTTGTTATTCTGAAGTAATAGCTGTTTGTTTGTCTGTGACCATGTGTGAATCTGTATGGGAGTGGTTTTATAATTATCAAACAGCGGCTGCACCTGCAGGGCTTTAGATCCCTTAATGCCTTGTACACATGGTCGGACATTCCAACAACAAAATCCGTCTGATTTTTTCCTACGGATTTTGGCCGAAACGTATCTTGCATACACACGGTCGCACAAGGTTGTCGGAAAATTTGAACGTTCGGAACGAGGTGACGTATAAAAAACGTATGACGGGACTACGTAGAGGCCAGTAGCCAATAGCTTTAGTCTCCAAATTTCTTCTTAGCATGCGTGGCACTTAGTGTGTCGGAATTCTCGACACACGATTGGAATAAATCCGATCGGATTTTTTTGTCGGAAAATTTTAAATCCAGCTCTCAAAAATTTTCCGTTGGAAATTCCGATGGAAAAAGTCCGATAGAGCTCACACAGGATCGGATTTTCCGACAACATAATCCGATCTGCCTTTTTCCGTCGGAATTTCCGACCTTGTGTACAAGGCATTAGATGTGATTTCCTTTTGAGAGTATCACATCAAAAATTACATTTTTGTTGCAGGGGATGCCCGAAATCTGATTTGTATCTTAGTGTAGACCTCTGGGAAAATCAGTAAGCCAATCACACAAGCAGGTAATTACATATCTGGGGGGCGTTCTGTACAGAATGCCTCCTGGCTGCCATATTGCAATGCATTTTACAGAAAATTACAGCACTGCAGAATGATAAGGAAAGGTCATTTTGAATAACATTCAATTAAATAAGGCCCCTTTCACACGGAAGGCCCGTTCAGATCCGCCTGTCAGTTTTGACGGCGGATCTGAACGGGCGCTCCATGTTACTCTATGGAGCGTCGGATGTCAGCGGAGACATGTCCGCTGACATCCGATCCGGTCCGATCCGCCAAAAGCAGACGTATGGACCACACGTCCAGATCCGTCGGATCGGGTGAGATCGGTGAGATCGGGTGAAAACGGACACACTGTCCGTTTTCATCCGATCTCTCCATAGAGATCAGCGGCGCTCGCAAGCCCCTCCCCGCTCAGTGAGCGGAGAGAGGCTTGTCATCCGCCGGCTCAGCGGAGATCAACGGACAGATCTCCCGCTGAGCCGGCGGACAGAGGCGGGCTCCGTGCAAGCGGAGTCCGCCTCGTCTGAAAGGGGCCTAATTCTGGCTCCCACAGTCTAGCTACAGTATGTGCTCATGTGGTAAACAGATTAGTCCTTTCACTTTAAGAAGGTTTTCGACAACGACAACTCGTATAAAAGACACCTGTCCACAGAATCTCTTTCTTCCATTCAAACCTCACCATCATGGGCAAGACCAAATAGCTGTCAAAGAACATTGGGGACAAGATTGTAGACCTGCACAAGGCTGGAATGGTCTACAAGACCACCAGCAATAAGAAGGAGACAACTGTTGAAGCAATTATTCGCAAATGGAAGAAACACAAAATAACCATCAATTGCCTTCGGTCTTGAGCTCCATGCAAGATTTTACCATATGGGGTAAGGATGTTAATGAAAAAAGGGAGGAATCAGCCCAGAACTACACGAGAGGAGCTTGTGAATGATCTCAAGGCAGTTGAAACCACAGTCACTAAACAAACCATTGATAACACAATACACCGCCATGGATTAAAATCATGTAGCGCCCACAAGATCCCCTCCTCAAGGAGGCACATGTACAGGCCTGTCTGAAGTTTGCCAATAAACATCTAAATGATTCAGAGAAGGATTGGGAGAAAGTGCTGTGATCAGATGAGACCAAAATTGAAACATTATGCTTTGGGGCTGTATCTCTGCTAAAGGTACAGGCCGACTTAGCCGCATTGAGGGGCCAATTGACGGGGGCCATGTATTGAAAAATCTTGGATGAGAACCTACTTCCCTTGGCCAGGAAGATGGGTCATGGACGGGTCTCCCAGCATGACAATGACCCAAAACATACAGCCAAGGCAACAAAGGAGTGGCTCAAGAAGAAACACATTAGGGCCATGGAGTGGCCTAGCCAGTCTGCAGACCTTAATCATAGAAAATTTATGGAAGGAGCTGAAACTTTGAGTTGCCAAGTGATAGCCAAGAAACCTTAAGGATTTAGAGAAGATCTGTAAAGAAGAGTGGACCAAAATCCCTCCCAAGATGTGTGCAAACCTGGTCACCAACTACAAGAAACTTCTTACCTCTGTGCTTGCCAACAAGGGTTTCTCCACCAAGTACTAAGTCATGTTTTGCTTGGGGATGAAATACTTATTTTATTTACTGAACTGCAACTTAATTTAGAATATTTGTATCATGTGTTTTTTTCTGGATTTTTGGTTGATATTTTGTCTCTATCATTTAAAGTACACCTATGATAAAAATGATAGACCCTTAAAATTATAGACATTTCTTTGTAAGTGGGAAAACGTACAAAATCTACAGGGGATCAAATAATTATTTTTCCCACTGTATATACACAGTATTTACACTATATTACCAAAAGTATTGGGACATCTGCATTTACACACACATGAACTTTAATGGCATCCCAGTCTTCATCCGTAGGGTTTGATATTGAGTTGGCCCACCCTTAGCTAGAACAGCTTCAACTCTTCTGGGAAGGCTGTCCACAAGGTTTAGGAGTGTGAATATGGGAAGGTTTGACAATTCTTCCAGAAGAGCATTTGTGTGGTCAGCCACTGATGTGGACGAGAAGGCTTGGCTTGCAGTCTCCACACCAATTCATCCCAAAGGTGTTCTATCAGGTTGAGGTCAGGACTGTGCAGGCCAGTCAAGTTCCTCCACCCCAAACTCCCTCATCCATGGCTTTATGGACCTTGATTTGTGCACTGGTCCAAATCATTTGGTGGAGGTGTGGATTATGGTGTGGAGTTGTTTTTCAGGGGTTGGGCTTGGCCCCTTAGTTTTAGTGAAGGGAACTCTTAAGGCGTCAGCATACCAAGACATTTTGGACAATTTCATGCTCCTAAATTTGTGGAAACAGTTTGGGGATGGCCCCTTCCTGTTCAAGCATGACTGCCCACCAGTGCACAAACAAGGTGCGTAAAGACATGGATGAGCCATTTTGGGGTGGAGGAAATTGACTGGCCTGCACAGATTCCTGACCTCAACCCAGATAGAACACCTTTGGGATGAATTAGAGCGGAGACTGCAAGCCAGGCCTTCTTGTCCACATTGGTGCCTGACCTCACAAATGCGCTTCTGGAGAATGGTCAAACATTCCCATAGACACACTCCTAAACCTTGTGGACAGCCTTCCCAGAAGAGTTGAAGCTGTTATAACTGCAATGGGTGGGCCAACTCAATATTGGACCCTACGGACTAAGGCTGGAATGCCATTAAAATTCATACGCGTGTAAAGGCAGGCATCCCAATACTTTTGGTAATATAGTTTATAATATTTACACACACACACACACACACACACATATTTATATATATATATATACATACACACACACACACACACACACACACACACACACACACACACACACACACACACACAACTATGGAGGACTTCCAGTAGAGGGTGGATGACTGCATTAAGCAAATTGTGGAGTAGTATATAAGAGTCAGAGCAGATATAGGAAATGTTAAAGCTGGTGCTTAACATAACTAAAACTAAGCTGAAATAGAAAGTTAGTTCTCGACTTCTCCTTACAGTCTGACATTGCATAGTATTTCCAGAGGAAATATCTTGAAAATCTTCTGTCTGAGAGTTGCTTTAAACTTAATTTTAAAATTATTAAAAACAAACCTGTGTGGAGTAAAGGTTCTTCTAATATATCTTCAATTGAGTGTGTAATGGCCATCTGTGAAGAAAATAGACAATTTACTTAGAGGTTGTCATTATATATGTCATGAAGTAGATGTGCAATTTTCAATGACCCACGTACTTGTGCCTTTTGTATAGCTTCCTGCAGTTCCTCCTCAAAGGAGCGAGGCTTGTGTATTGGATTTTCAGGACTTGCCGTGATCTGCATTGGAAGCTCAAAATCTTGCCCGATTACTTCACACGTAGGAGGTGGAAAAACCTGAGAGATTGACAATCAACTTATGTTAGGTCATTCCATCTCTTGGACCGAGATCAAGAGTAAGGCCAGATTGACGTCTTTGCCCTCTAGAATGTCCTTCCTTACGCTGGGTGGCACCAGGTGGGAAGGGTGAACGGTAGGCGTGGCAAGCTCACTACCTGCGGCCGGTGCACTGATGGCTGGGACCACCGCGTGGTCCGGAACCGTGGCAGCCGGGCTGGCCTCTAGCCGAGACACCCTGTCCTGGACCTCCACGATTGAGGAAGACAGGGAAGACACGAGGGTGTGTAGCTGGGCAACGGCGGCTGAAATCGATTCCAGAGACGCCTGCTGGCTGCTGGGGCTTGCTGCGGCCGGTGGTGGGAAGAGAAGCCTGAACAGCTCCGCCTTCCTGGCCGTGGACGAGAAGGGTATCCCTCTGCGTCTCAGCTCGGCGGACAGCCTGGGAATTGTCCATGCCCTAAGAGACTGGACACTGCCAGCCTCGGAGGCTGACGCCGGAGATAGTGGGGTGGTGAGGTCATCGCTGCCAACTGACGACATGGCGGCTGCCAAGACCTGTAACTTGGTAGACTGGTCGCGTGTCTGCAGGCTGGGCCTAAAAGGTGACAAGAAATGAGTTTGGACGTGTCACCTATGATATACGTACCTGCCACAAGAAAGCAGGAGCCCCCCGTGCCCTTGTGTTTTTTTTTTTTTTTTTTTACCTGCTGGAACCCTGATCAAGTTGGCGCAGGTGGACCTACTGAATCCGACTGACCTGAGAGAGTGTGAGAAAAAATACCTATTTAAGAGCCTAAAACTGCTGCCGTCCAGAGCGACGGAACCCAACGCAGATGATAACAACAGGCGATAGTGACTTGAGTCGACTGCCGAGATCGCTGTGGGATCAACTGACAGATGACAACATGAACGACTGACTTGACACGTTGCCTTACTGAATGAACTTCCCGTGACAGGGCCCGGCCCGTTCGTACCGTATGGGGGTGACTGTGGGCCGGACTCCGGAGCACGTACAGAATGAGGCCACCATGAAACTAGGCCGACTGCCTAGGTATGCTGAGGCCGAACTGTGACATCCAGCTGCCACCGAGTCCGACTCCAAGCTCCCCCCTTTTTTTTTTTTTTTTTTTTTCTTCTTTCCTTTTTTTTTTTTTTTTTTTTTTGAAATGCGGCCGGCCTAGGGCACGCCGGCGCGAATTCGTACAAGCGGGTGACCAATTAACACCGGGCGTGGTAAGGTGACACAGAAATGATATAACATGACAAGGGCAAGAATCAAAGTTTTTTTTTTTTTTTTCTTTGCGACTCCGCCCCTGGCGCATGTATCGAAATGAGGCCGAGCCTAGGGCACGCCGACACGAATTTAGTGCGAAGAAGTGACTCCATTCATGCCGGGCGTGGTAGGGTGACAGAAATGAGATACCATGACAGGGGCAAGAATCAGGAATGTACGTAAACCAGTGATGCGATTCTGCCCTTGGCGCATGTATTGAAATGAGGCCGTGCCTGGGGCATGCCGACATGAATTCAGTGCGAAGAAGTGACTCCATTCATGCCGGGCGTGGTAGGGTGACAGAAATGAGATACCATGACAGGGGCAAGAATCAGGAATGTACGTAAACCAGTGATGCGATTCTGCCCTTGGCGCAAGTATTGAAATGAGGCCGTGCCTAGGGCACGCCGACACGAATTTAGTGCGAAGAGGTGACTATATTCACGCCGGGCGTGGTAAGGTGACAGAAATGAGATACCATGACAGGGGCAAGAATCAGGAATGTACGCAACCAGTGATGCGATTCCGCCCTTGGCGCATGTATTGAAATGAGGCCATGCCTAGGGCACGCCGACACGAATTAGTGCGGGGAAGTGACTGCATTCATGCCGGGCGTGGTAAAGTGACAGAAATGATATGCCATGACAGGGGCAAGAATCAGGAATGCCCGCAGCCAGTAAAGTGATTCCGCCCTTGGCGCATGTATCGAAATGAGGCCGGGTAGTCGTGCATCTGGATCGCCCCGATCGGAGCATGCGTGGATGCGACCGGACCAGGATCGAAGCGATGGCATGAACGCCCTGATTAACTGATGCGAAATGATTTAGCATGACCGAATGGCCTGGTACGTTAGCCACGTTTGAAATGATGAAATGATTGTCATGCTAATTCCTGAAATGTTTCGACACGGTCGAAGTGATTCGTACAACTAGAATGCCAACAGTGCTTCGGAATATAATAGCGATTCGGCACGCTCGCTAGCGCCACTAATTCGGATAATGGCAGAACATGAACGATACGTGTGAGTGCGAACGGCACCCGTGCGTGAGTTATGTTGAACGATTCGGAGACTGTGTAGCCCGCTCGTGTAAGGGAACCCTAAGTGCCGGATGCGACATCGGTCGGAGTGTCTGTGGCGGGCGGCCCTGAATGTGCGTGCCGTTAGATGGCTCCCGATCGGGTACAACAAAAACGTGCGAGTAAGTGTTTAGGTTTACGAGACAAGCAGCGCGTGGCTCGTGAGCTACGCAGATCACAGTTTAGTGACATGATAAGCAGTGCATGAGAACGTAAAACATGGGAGCCGAAGCCCTACCTGCGACAGCCGAACCAGACTCTTTGTACGAAACTGCGACTCGACGACACGAGTGCGACACGAAGGGACGACACAACTTACGAACACGGAACACGGGACTGCAACAAGAGAAGACGGATAGACGAAAAACGGAGCTCACGAGCCGGCACCAAGAGCGCTTGTCACGAACGAGTCGGTCCTAGATGTCTGACGTATCAGATATCACGCACAGGAAACCGACAAAGACCGGCGGCCTTTGGGCTGCTTAAATACCCTCCGGGCTCCTCCCATAACTTCAGGCCGGTACCCGGCCTTCCAATATATCACATGATACAAATGTTATAAATTGAGTTGCAGTTCAGTGAGTAAAATAAGCATTTGATCCCCTTCCAACCAACATTAATTCTGGCTCCCACAGTCTGGCTACAGTATCTGCTCATGTGGTAAACAGATTAGTCCTTTCAATTTAAGAAGGTTTTCGACAACGACAACTCGTATATAAAAGACACCTGTCCACAGAATCTCTTTCTTCCATTCAAACCTCACCATCATGGGCAAGACCAAAGAGCTGTCAAAGAACATCGGGGACAAGATTGTAGACCTGCACAAGGCTGGAATGGTCTACAAGACCATCAGCAAGAAGAAGGAGACAACTGTTGGAGCAATTATTCGCAAATGGAAGAAACACAAAATAACCATTAATCGCCTTCGGTCTTGAGCTCCATGCAAGATTTCACCTCATGGGGTAAGGATGTTAATGAAAAAAGTGAGGGGTCAGCCCAGAACTACACGAGAGGAGCTTGTGAATGATCTCAAGGCAGTTGAAACAACAATCACTAAACAAACCATTGATAACACAATACACCGCCATGGATTAAAATTCTGTAGCGCCCGCAAGATTCCCTTCTCAAGAAGGCACATGTACAGGCCCGTCTGAAGTTTGCCAATAAACATCTAAATGATTCAGAGAAGGATTGGGAGAAAGTGCTGTGATCAGATGAGACCAAAATTGAACTCTTTGGCATAAACTCGACTCGCTGTGTTTGGAGGAAGAAAAATGCTGACTATGACCCTTAAGAATACCATCCCTACAGTCAAGCACAGAGGTGAAACATTATACTTTGGGGCTGTATCTCTGCTAAAGGTACAGACTGACTTTGCCGCATAGAGGGGCCAATTGACGGGGGCCATGTATTGAAAAATCTTGGATGAGAACCTTCTTCCCTTGGCCAGGACACTGAAGATGGGTCATGGACAGGTCTCCCAGTATGACAATGACCCAAAACATACAGCCAAGGCAACAAAGGAGTGGCTCAAGAAGAAACACATTAGGGCCATGGAGTGGCCTAGCCAGTCTGCAGACCTTAATCATAGAAAATGTATGGAAGGAGCTGAAACTTTGAGTTGCCAAGCGATAGCCAAGAAACCTTAAGGATTTAGAGAAGATCTGTAAAGAAGAATGGACCAAAATCACTCCCAAGATGTGTGCAAAACTGGTAACCAACTACAAGGGACATCTTACCTCTGTGCTTGCCAACAAGGGTTTCTCCACCAAGTACTAAGTCATGTTTTGCTTGGGGATCAAATACTCATTTTATTTACTGAACTGCAACTTAATTTAGAATATTTGTATCATGTGTTTTTTTCTGGATTTTTGGTTGATATTTTGTCTCTATCATTTAAAATACACCTATGATAAAAAATTATAGACCCTTAAAGACCCTTCAAATTATAGACATTTCTTTGTAAGTGGGCAAACAGGGGATCAAATAATTATTTTTCACACTGTATATACACAGTATTTACACTATATTACCAAAAGTATCGGGACATCTGCATTTACACACACATGAACTTTAATGGCATCCCAATCTTCATCCGTAGGTTTTGACATTGAGTTGGCCCACCCTTAGCTAGAACAGCTTCAACTCGTCTGGGAAGGCCGTCCACAAGGTTTAGGAGTGTGTCTATGGGAAGGTTTGACAATTCTTCCAGAAGCGCCTTTGTGAGGTCAGCCACTGATGTGGACGAGAAGGCCTGGCTTGAAGTCTCCACACCAATTCATCCCAAAGGTGTTCTATCAGATTGAGGTCAGGACTCTGTGCAGGCCAGTCAAGTTCCTCCACCCCAAACTCACTTATCCATGGCTTTATGGACCTTGATTTGTGCACTGGTCCAAATCATTTGGTGGAGGGGTGGATTATGGTGTGGGGGTGTTTTTCAGGGGTTCGGCTTGGCCCCTTAGTTTCAGTGAAGGCTTCGGCATACCAAGACATTTAGGACATTTCATGCTCCTAACTTTGTGGAAACAGTTTGGGGATGGCCCCTTCCTGTTCAAGCATGACTGCGCACCAGTGCACAAACAAGGTGCATAAAGACATGGATGAGCCATTTTGGGGTGGAGGAAATTGACTGGCCTGCACAGAGTCCTGACCTCAACCCAGATAGAACACCTTTGTGATGAATTAGAGCGGAGACTGCAAGCCAGGCCTTCTTGTCCACATTGGTGCCTGACCTCACAAATGCACTTCTGGAGAATGGTCAAACATTCCAATATACACACTCCTAAACCTTGTGGACAGCCTTCCCAGAAGAGTTGAAGCTGTTATAACTGCAATGGGTGGGCCATGTCAATATTAAACCCTACGGACTAAGGCTGGAATGCCATTAAAATTCATACGCATGTAAAGGCAGGCATCCCAATACTTTTGGTAATATAGTTTATAATATTTACACACACATTATACACACACACACACACACACACACAACTATGGAGGACTTCCAGTAGAGGGTGGATGACTGCATTAAGCAAATTGTGGAGTAGTATACATATAAGAGTCAGAGCAGATATAGGAAATGTTAAAGCTGGTGCTTAACATAACTAAAACTAAGCTGAAATAGAAAGTTAGTCCTCAACTTCTCCTTACAGTCTGACATTGCATAGTATTTCCAGAGGAAATATCTTGAAAATCTTCTGTCTGAGAGTTGCTTTAAACTTAATTTTAAAATTATTAAAAACGAACCTGTGTGGAGTAAAGGTTCTTCTAATATATCTTCAATTGAGTGTGTAATGGCCATCTGTGAAGAAAATAGACAATTTACTTAGAGGTTGTCATATATATGTCATGAAGTAGATGTGCAATTTTCAATGACCCACGTACTTGTGCCTTTTGTATAGCTTCCTGCAGTTCCTCCTCAAAGGAGCGAGGCTTGTGTATTGGATTTTCAGGACTTGCCGTGATCTGCATTGGAAGCTCAAAATCTTGCCCGATTACTTCACACGTAGGAGGTGGAAAAACCTGAGAGATTGACAATCAACTTATGTTAGGTCATTCCATCTCTAAATAGATATAACTTTGTGACTTTCAATGCCACAAGATCCCAACAGGAAAAGTGAGAACAACGGTTTTGATATGCTTAGTAGTTTCAGAGGGCAAAAGTTCATAGCTTTTGAACGGATAAAGATTCCTTCAATTGCTGTACAAAAATAAGCAGCTTTGAAATGACTGTTTACTCAAAGTTTAAAACAGTCCTGAAGACTGATTAAATAACTTTTTCAATATAGTAAAAAGTTTTTGTCCAAAAGAACTTATGTTGTCGTTTTATACTTTATCCTTTTATTATTTTAAATTCTGTCAACAATATTGAATACATCCATATCAGGGAATTCTTTTTTTTATAATTTTATATATATATATATATATATATATATATATATACATAATAAAAAATAACAAAACACTACCGTTTTTTCTGTATCATGGAACAGACAACTCCATGGTTCTGCTTGTATATGCTCTCCTATAATTTGATTAATTGCCTTAATGATCCCCTCCCAGTAGGGCTGTATCTTTGTTCATTCCCACCACAGATGCGCAAAGGTTCCGGGGGCATCACGTTGAGGGCGCATCCACTCCAAACTTTTGCGCTCTCTGTGGGGTGACAAACCATCTAGCAAAATGCTTAAAACACATCTCTATTGTCTTAGTGTCAATCAATGAAAAGCATGCCAGTTTCAGAAGCTTACTCTTTTTTTCCTCATCCTGAATAGGCCCTAGTTGATGGCGGATATTCCGGTTTTACTTCCTACACCAGTATCTTATTAGATCTTAGATATACTTTGCTTTATGCACAGGGGGTGAACTAAACAGTTTCTCTATTGATCTCAGATTTTCTTTTCCTTGTAACGGTTGTGGTAGGGACTGTATAAAGTGCAATAATTTTGTGTAACTCCATCTAATGGCATAAAAGTACAAATTCGATTCCACTTCCTCCGATCCTGTATTTGTATAACCTCTTTTTGTTGCCCACTTAACAAAATACAAATATTCTTCTTTCCCAGGTTTAAAATAATTTGTGTCTATTAGTGAAATTAAAGGTCCATTATATTCCCACTTACATAGCCTACAAAGGCCATCCCATACCCTAAAAGTGTTCCTAGTGAGTGAATTTGTGGTATTAGAGAATCTCTATCTCCTTGGAATCCATACCATCTTACCCAAGTCAACCTTACTTTGTGCCAGTTCAATCTCCACCCAACTTTTAGCTTCCCTATTGTGTATCTAATCCGCTAATCGTGAGATAAGAATTGCCTGATAGTACTTTTTAAAGTCAGGTACTGCTAATCCCCTGTTTTTCTTCCCCTTCGCTAACACTGTGTAAGAGATCCTTGGTCGTTTATGTGCCCAAATATATTTTAGTACAAAGGTTCACAGTTTCCTAAAATATTCATTGGGTACAGCGATTGGCATGATTTGAAATATGTATATTCGCTTAGGCAAAATATTCATTTTTAAAGCATTTATTCTCCCTAGCCATGTTGCTCCTTAATCTTTTTTAGGATTGGGATATAGTTGGCCTTATACCAGGTCACTGGGGATGCTGTTAACTACGAGGTATCCCAATTCCTCCCTGCACCATACGAAGGGGAATTTAGGTTGTATCGCCTGCTGTTCTCGCATTGAGGTTGTTATGTTCTGGATCTCTGAACTGTATTTATCTTAAAGGTTGAGATCTTCCCGTACCGGTGCAGCTCCTCTAACACAAGGGGCTCCAAAGTTATTACAAACAATATTGGAGAAAGGGGCACCCCTGCCTAGTACCGTTGCCATTTTTGCTGTTGGATGGTAATAAAACGCAGAGATCCATTGTATCATCCTGTTATCGAAACCTAGATGTTTCAGGGTTCTAACATGAAACTCCAGTTTACCCTGTCGAAAGCCATTTCGGCATCTATCGACAGATGTTCAACTGGCGCCTCTCTCTTTTTTGCCTCATGGATCACGAATATTGATTTGAGGCAGTTGTCCCTCCCCTCACATCCCGCCATAAATCCTACCGGATCATTATGGACCCATCTTGGCAGTAGGGGGTTTTAATCTTTCTGCTATTATTTTGGCAAATATCTTTATATCTGTATTTAACAGTGATATTGGTCTATAGCTCATAGGGGTCTCCGGATCCTTTCCGTCTTTTAGAATAAGAGTTATATAGGCCAGCAGTGACTCCTCCTGCAGATTAACCTCTCTCCAAGTGTGTTCAGGTATTCACATAATTTGGGGACTAATAGTTTTTGAAACCTTTTTAATACAGTGTCGAGTACCCATCAGGTGCTGGGCTCCTCCCCGATGCCATATTTTTATTGCCCTTATCACTTCCTCCTGTGTGATTGGGTCCTCTAATTATTCTAATTCATCTTTAGGCATCTTTAGGAGGTCCAGTCCCTGGAGGTAGGCTTGTATCTCAAAACCATCCTTACTCTCTCCCCTCCCTTCCTCTTTCTGTCTAACACTATAAAGCCGATTGTAGTAAGAGTAGAAAACCTCATCAATCTCTGGATATGAGTGCACTATTCCCCCTTTATCATTCCTAATTTTTGAGTATAGGTTGCGTTTTTTTTCCCCCCGATTTATTCCCTCATTGATACCTATACTTTGTAACAATGTGAAATGCACGTTTTCTCTCTTGTTCGAATGCCCCGAACACACGGTCTGAAAATCCGACCACAAAATCCGGACTTTTTACGACGGATTTTGTCCGACACTGGTATTGCATACACACGGTCGGACAAAGTTGTCGGAAAATCTGATCATTCTGAACGTGGTGACGTTCGTTGCGTACGACGGAACTACGTAGAGGCTATTAGCCAATAGGTTTGGTCTCCTAATGTGATCTGAGCATGCGTGGCACTTTGTCTGTCGGAATTCTCTACACACGATCGGGAAAAGTCAGATTGGATTTTGTTTTCGGAAAATTTGAGAGCAGGATCTCAAATTTTTTCCGTCAGAAAATCCGATGGAAAAAGTCAGATGGAGCCCACACACGGTCGGATTTTCCGACAACATGGTCCAATAGGACATTCTCCGTCAGAATTTCTGACCGTGTGTACGGGGCATTAGAGTGCTGCTAACTCTTCTTTTTAGCTCCTGCTTCTCCGGGATACCTTTAGGCCTAGTCTGTTGCTCCAACTCCTGAATCTTCCTGAGTTCATCCTATCTTCTTTTCCCTTTTTCTTGTGTGTTCCTATACCTATTAGTATCCCCCTTATATAGGCTTTATGAGGTCCTGTATGAGAGAATCATTCAGTTTTCAAACAATTTGTTTTGGTACCTCAGGCTGAATTTCTAATTGGGTCACGAACACGGCACGAGTCTGATCTCTGTACAGAGCCGTGGCTCTTTAACCATGTGAGCGGCTGTGTCCAATCACAGCAGGTCACATGTAAACATGGAGATCCCGGTAATCAGCTCTCCTAACCTCACAATGACAGAGTGCGAGGAGAGAAGAGCAGATCAGCGGCATCTCCTCACAGAGAACATCTAGGCATGTAATCAGGGCACTGATAATCTGATTCCCCTGATTACAATAAAGCTCCCACCAGTTCCAGCAGTGAGCCAAACAGTGCCCACAAGTGTAAGAAAGCAGTACCCATTAGTGATGCCAGTCAGTGCTGGCTATCACTGCTGCCCACCACTGCTGCCCATCAATACCCATCACTGCTGCCCATCAATGCCGCCTATCAGTGCCACATATCAGTGCCACCTCATCAGTGCCCATAAGTGCAGCCTCATCAGTGCCCATTAGTGCCGCCTCATCAGCGCCCATTAGTGAAGGAGAAAAATTACTTATTTACAAAATTTACTGACAGAAACTAAGAAAAACTTTTTTTTTTTTTTTAATTTTCAGTCTTTTTTTTTTTTAGTAAAAAAAAGTGATTAAATATCACAAAAATAAAGCTCCTCTATGTGGAATGTGTGCATTGGGAATAGTACGTAAGCAATAAGGTAGAAAACCATTAGGGATGAGCTCCGGCGTGTTTACACACCCCACGTGCAGAGTCCGCCAGGAAGTCGGCACTGCGCTGATCACAGGCAGTGAAACATTTCCCGATCTCTGCAGCCGTGCATCGGGACAATGACTCACTGTCTGTGATTAGCGCAGCGCAGTGCCGACCTGCTGGCGGGCTCTGTACATGGGGTGTGCGAACATGCCGGAGCTCATCCTTAAACACCATAGAATGTGATGACAGAGAAAAGATTTCAATTCAACATGTGGGCAGAAAAAAAAATTTACATTTGAAAACAAAAACGTACATTTGATTGACTCAGTGAATAGTTTTTCATTTAAACCTTTACTTAATATATGTAGTAATACACATGTAATGAGAATTTATGTTACAGATTCATAGTGTTTACTTACCATGTAGTTTTCATTAACTTCTGGGCTCATCAGTTGCTCCTGAACTGGTGGTGGTAGTTCTGGTCTATCATTACTCAAAGTATACAGAAACTGTGTGTCTTCAGTTTGTGCTTTTGCACAAGCGGTTATAGCACATTCATCAATCTCTTTTTTGATGGTTATTCTGGGGTTGAGCTTCTCATTCTTCCGCCGATTTTTTAAGCGTTTGTGCATCTCTAGTTCCACTCGCAGGTCTTCTGCTTGCTTCTGTTCTTGCAGTAACTTCCATGTCAAGTTTTCAATCACTTTTTGCTTTTCTAGAAGGACTTGGTCATCGTCTATTCCTTGCATTGCCATGTCTTTGTCCTGACTTCCTGTCTGTGTCTCAGAACTGTCTTTGAAATTGCTAGGTGTTTCGGGTTGCTCAGGAAGACCCTCAGCAGGAGCTGGAGGAGGGGAAGTCCGAAAGGTGCAAAGAGTTGCAGCAGTGGTGTCACATGAAGAAGGATTTTGAAAGGAGGGTATTTCAATAACTGGGGTTATCAACCCTGCACTTTGGATAGGGGCTGGAATGGTCTTGGCACGAGGAATCTGGTATGGCCTAAGGCGTTCCAGTAATGCTGGTTTTGTGCCTGATACAGGAAGTCCTCTTTTCCTAAGATGTTGGCGGAGCTCTGACACCTTTCAAAAAGTAGATAATGGGATATCACTGTATAATTTACGTGATTTTAGCACATGTTATGGTTGTTTAAAGGCTAAGGGCAGTACATATGAAATATGACAAGTTAGAATGATATTACTATACCAAAAGTCAAAACTGCTCCTATAAGCATATCATTATGGTGTGGCCTTATGAGCCAATAGGATGGTGTAAGGCCAATTATTTACAATACCAAAAAGGACTGATCTTTTCTGATTGGGAGCCCATAATCTTTGGCTGCAGCAATCAGCAGAGAATTTTTCAGAACGTATGTGCAGATCTCACTTGCAGTGCTAAAACCAAAAATAATAGTCTAGATTTATTTCTAGTGTCCATCTACTTCAAATTACATTTTGAATAACTGTAATACTAGGTCAACATGAATGTACAAGCTTAAATATATTATGGGACAAGACACTGCTTCAGTGTCCTTTCCTAGCCAGTGAAAACCCACAAAACGGGTCCAAAGCTTAAACTTAGATGACTAGATATACACTTAAGATGTATACATGTAGCCCATAAGCCATTGTAAATTGAACATTGATAACCAGAGCACAGTTCAAGCTAAAAACTATGGAAAAAGTAGTCATGAAGTGAAGTGGGAACATAGGCAGCAACAAAGATCTGAAATAGGTTACAAATCTTTCCACTCTATTAAAAGTGTTTTTAGTGTAGTGCGTCTCCATGTTGGATCAATTTTCTCTACTTCCTGTACTTGGTGACACCTGTAAGGCTACTTTCACACTGGGGCAGCGGGGGGCCTTAGCGGTAAAGTGCCGCTAGTTTTAGTGGTGCTTTTTGGCCCCAGCTAGTGGGCGAATAAAGGGTAAAGAAAAGCGCCCGCAAAGTGCTGCTGCAGAAGTGCTTTTCTGGCACTCCGGCAGTGCTGCCCATTGATTTCAATGGCTGGGGCAGTTTAGGGGTGGTGCAGGATGCTGCTTGCAGGACTTTTCCCTGCCCTGCAAGCGCACCACCACAGTGTGAAAGAACTCAGGCTTTCACACTGGGGTGGTTTGAGAGGCCCCAGTGTGAAAGGAGTTTAAAGGGGATCACAGACAGCGATATAAAGGCCTCATTCGCACAGACTGGGGTTGATTTATTAAAACTGGGGAGTGCAAAATCTGATGCAGCTGTGCATAGAGACCAATCAACTTCCAGGTTTTTTTTTTTTTTTCATCAAAGCTTAATTGAACAAGCTGAAGTTAGAAGCTGATTGGCTACCATGCACAGCTGGACCAGATTTTGCACTCTCCAGTTTTAATAAATCAATCCCACTGTGTTCTGTGTGAATGCAAAAATACCCGTTGATCTTGCCAGAAATCACGCGAGCTGATCATTTTCTGTGCTCCCTGTCTGTGCTAATTATTGTCAGTTACATTGTTCTTGGTTAGCTTTAAAACTGCAGAACCATGCCTCTCTATGTTATGGATAATTGTGGAGGGGTTTTCTCTGTGGTCCCATCTTGTTTCTGTTGCCCTGATACCGCAGGGTGAGTGAGCATTTTCATTTTAGGACAGGAAGTGCGTTACTGGCAAAATCACAAAAAAAAAGTTGAAGAATGGGGAAAATCTGTAAAAAGAAAACAAATGCAGCCACTACAGCTAAAGGACAGATACGCTGCAGTATATTATGTTTTTGTTTTGGGCTCAGATATGCTTTAGGGAAGTTTTAAATAATCACACTTACTGTTAGGTCATCCAGGTTTGCTGGTAAAAACTCAGGTTTCAGAGGAGAGGTGGCAGTTGAATTCTGTGCAGTTGGCATGGTTGATGTAGCAGATGAAGGAGAGATATTTATGGTGGATGTACCAGCTGGTGCTGCTCCTGTAAAGCTAATCACCTGGTCTGCTGAAATACTGGGAAACAAAAAAAAGGTAGATACTCTTAATTTGGGTCATTTGTGCTATAAAGACATTTTTTAATTAAATTAATGATATTCTCACTACAAATCTTTAATTAATATGGTACCTTGTAGCCAGAGGGTGGACTGTCTGCACACAGAACGTTTGGTTCTGTTGCTGGTTGAGGATTTGTAGTTGAAGGAAGATCTGTTGCTGTTGCAGCAAACGAGAATAGGCAGCATCCATTGCAACCGGAGACCTGTCAGCCTTCTGATCCGGTGGAATGTATTGATGATACTTGAGCTTCTTAACCTTTGGTTTAGCATCTTTGGGCTTCTTTTGCCTTTGGCTTTTTCCCATATCAGAAGGCTTTGCTGGGACCTGAAAGGTGCAAAAGTATTTATTTTAGGAGATACAGACCTAAAACATGCCGGTCTCAATCCAATGCCTTCACAACACATACTACCCATAAGTGTGCAGATGATCTTTCCTGCTTTTTCATCCACTCCTTACAAGCTGTCCTAGTCTTGCTTTCTGGTTTTGGACACTTTGGGGTTCACTTATTAAAACTGGAGCAGAATTTGGTGCAGCTGTGCATGTCAGCCAATCGGCTTCTAACTTTAGCTTGTTCAAGTAAGCTTTGACCATAAAACCTGAAAGCTAATTGGTTCCCATTCAGAGCTGCTCCACATTTTGCACTCTTCAGTTTTGTAGTAGTATTAGTAGTAGTCTATGGTCCCCTAGAGGTAGTAAATCTACCTCTAGGGGACCATAAGCAAATGTGAATAATGGCAGTCTCTTTAACGTCTCCGTTCTTTTGCCAACACTGATGGTATCTGCATATTTAATGAAATCCAGAACTCTATGTGGGACCCAGTCAACTGCCTGCTCTGTTAATAGAGCAAGAATTCGATTGCACCATCTAGCAGCTGAAATACTGCACAGAAAGAGCAAATGGCTGAGTTTTGCTTGAGCTGTAGATTGTCTTGTGATTTTGCAGAAGCCCCTGTGTCACATCTCTTCTATTGCTACTGCTTGTCTAACAATTAGAATTGCCACCTCATCCAGTTAAACCTGAACACATATGAATTACACAGGTTATTAAGCTAATTTAATGCAGATAAGGCACCAAGTGAGTTTAACCACTTGCCGACCAGCCGCTGCAGTTGTACTTTGGCAGAATGGCACGGCTGGGCGAAGCGACGTTATGTTACGTCGCTTCGCCCCCGGAGCCGATGCGAGTGCCCGGTGCTGACACACGGAGAACCGGTTCCCTGAGAGGAGAAGAGACAGATCGTCTGTTCATACAGAGTATGAACAGTGATCTGTCATCTCCCCTACACAGTCCCCTCCCCCCTTCAGTTAGAACACACACTAGGGAACACAAACCCTTGATCACCCCCTAGTGTTAACCCCTTCCCTGCCAGTGAAATTTTTACAGTAATAAATGCATTTTTATAGCACTGATCGCTGTATAAATGCCAATGGTCCCCAAAAATGTCAAAATTGTCCGATGTGCCTGCCATAATGTCGCAGTCCCGATAAAAATCGCAGATCGCCCCCATTACTAGTAAAAAAAAAAGAAAATTAATAATAAAAATGTCATAAAACTATCCCCTATTGTGTAGATGCTATAACTTTTGTGCAAACCAATCAATATACGCTTATTGCGATTTTTTTATTTTTTTACCAAAAAAATATGTAGAAGAATACGTATTGGCCTAAACTGAGGAAAAAATTCGTTTTAAAAAACAAAAAAATTGCATATTATAGTAAAAAGTTAAAAATATTGCGTTTTTTCAAACTTGCAGAGGTGATCAAATACCACCAAAAGAAATCTCTATTTGTGGGGAAATATTTTTTTTTTTTTTTTTACCAAAAATATGTAGAAGAATACATATCAGCCTAAATTGAGGGAAAAAAATTTTTTTATATATTTTTGGGGGATATTTATTTTAGAAAAAAGTAAAAAATATTGCGTTTTCTTTTCAAAATTGTCGCTTTTTTTGTTTATAGCGCAAAAAATAAAAGCCGCAAAGGTGATCAA
Organism: Lithobates sylvaticus; assembly: GCA_028564925.1. NCBI lineage: Eukaryota > Metazoa > Chordata > Amphibia > Anura > Ranidae > Lithobates > Lithobates sylvaticus. The sequence continues at coordinate 119,018,821 of CM053035.1, read as the reverse complement.
ATACCACAGAAAGAAAGCTCTACTTGTGGGAAAAAAAAAGGACGTAAATTTTGTTTGGGTGCAACGTTGCACGTCCGCGCAATTGTCAGTTAAAGCGATGCAGTGCCGAATTGCAAAAAGTGCTCTGGTCAGGAAGGGGGTAAAATCTTCCGGGGGGCTGAAGTGGTTAATTACTACCTTAATCAGCCCCAGAACCTGTGTAATTTATATGTGTTTGGCTTCAAAGGGAAGAGGTGGCAACTCTATTAACAAGTCCCAATAAAGCTCTCACGCAATTGTATACCTGGATCTCTATATCTGGACATATTTATCCATGTTGCATTGTATATTTTGCTTGTATTTAGATTTTCTCTAAAATACTCCTAGGAAGCGGTTACTGCCGTAAAACATTTTGAGAAGATATGGATAAACCTGATGTGATAGACCATAAGAATAAGCTTTTGGTATTGCTATGTATTTATCCACTAAGTAGAGAGAGGTTTTAATGCCTTTGTGTGGACACAACCTTTTTGTATATTTTAATACATTTTTGTAATAATAAACAATATATTTAAATGATCTATGTGTTGTCATCTATATAAGTACTATTAAAGTCCATGCAGCCTCCAAATCCAACTTTTCTATGAAATGACCGGAGAAGGTAAATAAAAACACATAATGAAAGTTGGTAATACCTTTGCAATCCATCTTTCTGTAGGCACAAGCTCACGTGTGCTTGATATTAAATATGGCCCTAACTAGTAACATTTGAGGATACATATAGAATTAAGAGATCAGATTCTTGGGACTTCCTTTGAAAAATTAAAATCGAATTTTCGATCTAAAGCTTTATTTACTAAACACAAACAAACTTTTCCTTTTATTTTTATTAGACAGGTGCAAACTTAGGATAAATAATAAACTTAGGATAAATAATAATTGCACCTTTTTCTTAATGGTGTAGGTGCAACTGACTGTAAACTTGCAGCAAATACCTTACTATTGACCATAAAAATAACCTGTCAGGTTAAAAAACGTGGGTGAGTCATTGGCCCGGGACAAACACATTTACTTATTATCAGCTATTAGATATCAAATATGGACATTCTTGTTTTGAGTCCCCTAGTCAATAAAGTAAAGGAAGGATACAGAGGACACCTTTAAAAGCCAGAAACTGTAGTTCCCATATTTATATCCTTGCAGAAAACTGATTATGTAAAAAAAAAAAAAAAAAATATATATATATATATATATATATATATATATATATATATATATATATATATATATATATATATATATACAGTCTGTATATATGGCATAAAGTATGTGTTGTGCAGAACAATACAATACCTTAGGAACCCCAGGTGAAGCCTGTGCTGGAAGATGAGCACTTGACCTATTGGTTGCCAATGAGTCAGCCTCTGTGATTGTTCCTGAACTTGGCTGGTTCACCTCAATTATACAGGGAAGATCCAGCTGGAAGAAAATAATAACTCTCATGAGTCTGAAATTGAAGATATGAATGTATGCTCCTTGTGGCACAAAGCCTGTCATTATCTTGGAGGGTCTTATGAGAGTCAAGCACAGAATTGTATGACTGTAGAATTAAAAAAAATGAAATGTTAACAGTAGTAGCTATGATGAAAGTGCCAGAGGTGTAATATCAGTACTATATTGGTTCCATTTCTCAATTCAATCTGTCAAATTTCACAAAAGACGTATTAAACAGCAAAACAGATATCCAAATGACATTGCATTGATCTCCTAAAAGAAATGAGAAGTATTTTGGGATGTGTGTAAATCAATCCACATGAAAACTACAGTACAACATTTATTAATAAACAATTTTACTGACCACCCACCTTAAACTGCAAAGGGAGCCAGACCTAGCTGTACACATGTTGTGGGCTCAATGCTTTGCTTCATGGCACAGCAAAAATTATATCTCATGTCGCATTTGGCGGGCCGTACCGCCATTGCATATTACCCATTCAAATAGATGGGGCCCCACCGCAACCACGAACCAAACAAGGCTTGCAGTTGCAGCGCAGTGTTTTTACTCAAAAACTCCCCTCCAACTGTTAAAAAAAGCCAAGGCATTCAGGAGACAGGAGTATCATCTCCTAAATGCCTGTCAGCTGCACCTGTGCAAAGGATCACTTTTCAGCAAGCAGTGTAGGTGAAAATGAACCCTTAGTGATCCGACATGCAGTACACTGAGGCAGCAGTTTCAGACTACATAGACCTTTCTCAAGCACACTGCCCTCTAGTGTTTATATATATATATATATATATATATATATATATATATATATATATATATATATATATATATATATATATATATATATATACACAGTATCTCACAAAAGTGAGTACACCCCTCACATTTTTGTAAATATTTTATTATATCTTTTCATGTGACAACACTGAAGAAATTACACTTTGCTACAATGTAAAGTAGTGAGTGTACAGCTTGCATAACTGAAAATTTGCTTTCCCCTCAAAATAACTCAATACACAGCCAATAATGTCTAAACCGCTGGCAAAAAAAAGTGAGTACACCGCTAAGTGAAAATGTCCAAATTGGGCCCAGTGTCAATATTTTGTGTGGCCACCATTATTTTCCAGCACTGGCTTCCTTTTGAGGATGCCCCACAGATGCTCAATAGGGTTTAGGTCTGGAGACATGCTTGGCCAGTCCATCACCTCTACCCTCAGCTTCTTTAGCAAGGCAGTGGTCTTGGTGGTGGGAGTGTCATGGTCTGGGGCTGCATGAGTGCTGCCAGTACAGGGGAGCTACAGTTCATTGAGGGAACCATGAATGTCAACGTTTACTGTGACATACTAAAGCAGAGCATGATTCGTTCCCTTCAGAGATTGGGCCACAGGGCAGTATTCCAACATGCTAACGACCCCAAACACACCTCCAAGAAGACCACTGCCTTGCTAAAGAAGCTGAAGGTAAAGGTGATGGGCTGGCCAAGCATGTTTCCAGACCTAAACTAAACCCTATTGAGTGTCTGTGGGGCATCCTCAAATGGGAGGTGGAGGAGCACAAGGTCTCTAACATCCACCAGCTTCGTGATGTTGTCATGGAGGAGTGGAAGAGGACTCCAGTGGCAACCTGTGAAGCTCTGGTGAACTCCATGCCCAAGAGGGTTAAGGCAGTGCTGGAAAAAAATGGTGGCCACACAAAATATTGACACTTTGGACCCAATTTGAACATTTTCACTTAGTGTTGTACTCACTTTTGTTGCCAGCGGTTTAGACATTATTGGCTGTGTGTTGAGTAATTTTGAGGGGGCAGCAAATTTACACTGTTATACAAGCTATACACTCACTACTTTACATGGTAGCAAAGTGTAATTTCTTCAGTGTTGTCACATGAAAAGATATAATAAAATATTTACAAAAATGTGAGGGGTGTACTCACTTTTGTGAGATACTGTATATATATATATATATATTGCAACTGGCTCAGTTGTTATCCTGCGTTTCTATATAATTTAAAATATGGACTTTCAGGAAATGCTTTTGCAGTCTTTTAGGGAATTGGTGCAATGAAATTTCTGATATTCATTTGGAAACTGACATTCTTAGTCCCTTCACAAATTAATGTGGCCATCTGCCAACGGGCAATTACTGAATGTTTATTGCATAGTTAATCATACTTTAGGGACCTGAGAGACCAAATGATGAGCATACTAGTGGTTTATTAGGTCAAGTAAGAAAGAGAAATGGACACTACGTAAAAGTTATCATAGATGTGAGCTGTATTTCAGTCTAGTGGTAACACATGGTACAACTGAAAAACAGAATAATCTCCCCAAAGTGAGAAATACTGCAGCATGTGGACATCTAGTGCAGCTGTACTATATGTAGTGAAAGACTTATCTTTCCTCATACCTGAAATGCAGTGTTGGTAGATGTTGGGGACAAGTTAACAGAAAGACCAGGAGAAGGTGCAAAGCGAGGAGAGGAGGAAGTAGAAGAAGAGGAAGAGCTAGTGATGTCATCATCAAAAGAAAAGGCATCAGAAGAAGAGATTGTGATCTGTTCTACTGAAAGAAAATGAAAAAAGCAAATTAAAAATCAAATAAAAAAATAAATAAATACAGTTAGAGACTGACATTTATGTTTATCAAAAGCTATATTTCAGTCAGTCAGTGGAAAATATGCAATAATAAATGTAAGGTTTATAGCCTACTTTCAGTCAAATTGTTTAGTTTTTTTTTAGTTTTTGGAGAGAGTGGGAAAGTGTAAACATTTTCTTTAAGGTCTTTATTTTTGTCTGTAACCCCACTTGGGAGATTTGCCCTCACTTCCTTTCCATGTGTTACCCCTACAAAAAAAGGGGGGGGGGGTAAAAAAAAACAGTTTTTGGTTTTCTCTGTGTTTCTATTGAGAAGATTGGAAAGATATCAGAACAAACAAATGGAAGGCAATAAAACCTGAGATCGAGGCTGTAACCCTTCGACACGCCATTAAACATGAATACAGTATATCTAACCTATTGTTTTTGCTACATTTTCTTTTTTTGATGTACCAGAGTTTTAGTGCTGCAGTCACAATAGTACCATTGTCTTTAAGTAATTTTTTGCAACTACATAATAAAGTGCAATAGTGCAGGGATTGAACATTGAAATGTATGTAAACCCAAAATCGACTTTTTCATTATGTTTGGTCTCGTTCCTCACTGTACACAACTTTCTTAAGCAAATTATTTTTAGGAGTCTGCACTTCCTGGCTGGCTGGCTCACAATGGTAGGCAAACAGCTTCTCAATTAGTGGCAGCTTTGTCAGCCTGCAAGGTGCACTCCTTTTAGTTGACCATTGGGCTGCCTATCTGATAGACCTGATAGGCAGCCCAATGGTCAAGTGAAGGAGTGTACAGAGCAGGCTGGCAACACTGCTGCTAATTCCAAATGGCTTAGTATTGTTCTCCTGCATCAGGGGTTAATACAATCTGTTTATAAAGAGCACTACCTCACCCTTTATTCCATCTTTCATGTTGGTAGGTAGTGGAAGGATGTTCTTCTTCAACAGCTCCAGAGGTCCTGGCCGATGTAATATCTTTTCATTTAGATCTTCAGCCAGCCTAGCTTTCTTTTCCTTAAGTTCATCCGATTCAACTAGACCATCTATACAGCAAGCATGAGACATATCATATTTGGCTTGTTCTATAAATTAAGCTGCAACTAAAGAGTTACATTATAGTTTGTTTTTTACTAGAACATAACACATTAAAGTAGAACTACAGGCACAAGTTTTTTTGAATTTTGGATAGAGGAAGCGAGGGTTATAACCCCTGTCATATTTCTTTCGCCATCTGTGTCCCATTGCAGAGATTTCTCTTCAGTTCCTGTCCCATAGCTAAACAGGAAGTGAAAGGAAATCCCTGCAAATTAAGGGAATCCCTTGGGGACCCCCCTAGTGTCCCCATTGGAAGATTTCCATATTTCTCTAATACTTTTTTGGGGACAACACAAAATTTTGTTTTACTGTTTGTTTTAATGATAATGGTAAACAGGACAAATAGAGAGTAGTGTTGAGTGAACAGTTTGGCCTGAGCAGGAGCTTGGGCTGAACATTGGCTGTTCGGCCTGTTTGTCCAACACCATAATTTGCAGGGTGTTCGCCCCGCTGAACACCCTGCAATGCACTGCACGTTGCAAGGCTTTGCCCAATTAGGGCGCAGTATAAGCTTGTTGTTAAGGAGCAGGGCTGGGAAGCCAGCCACGGTGTCCTTAACAACCGATGAGTCATCAGCTGTCAACGGGTTTCCCTGCTGACAGCTGAATAGACAAAAAAACAGCGTGGGGTCCCCCCAATCCATACCAGGCCCTTCGGGGCTCTGCCTCCCTTCCCCAGAGCACCTTTTCCCCATGTTAAGGAGTAGGGGTGCAATGTACCCCATACTCATTTCCATAGGGGGGCATGATCTGGGGGACCCCTTGTTAAAGGGGGCTTTCAGATTCTAATAAGCCCCCTGCCCACAGACCCCCACAACCACTTCCCAGGGTTGTCAAGAAGAGGCCCAAGGTGCTTTGGGGAGGGGGGAGGGCAGCACCCTGCCCCAAAGTACCCACTCCCCCATGTTAAGGGCATGTGGCCTGGTATGACCCTTTCCTGGCCTGCCAGGCTGCATGCTCGGATAAGGGTCTGGTATGAACTTTGGGGGGGACCATGCCATTTTTTTCAAAAATTTTGTCGTGGCCTGGTATGGACTAGGGGGGAACCCCAAGTCCTTTTTTCTTTTTTTTCTTTTTTAATACCCGGGGGGAGCAATTGCAACCGCGAGTCAATTTAAATGTGATTTGACTCAGGTTTTTTTCTTGAAAAATTTCATTTTTGCTGAAGCATGTTCTATACATGCTACAGATGCGCCACTTTACAGACAGACCAAGGGGGCCCCCATGCACTATATTTAAAGACATTTTTCGTTTTTATTGTTTCACTTAAAGTGGGAATCCTAAACTAAACCAATTTTTCCGTTCTGCACATGTCTAGTAACCCCCATACACACCTTACCTTCCTACTTAAATAACCATTTGGTGGAGTTCTTAGTAAAGCATAACATTAAAAACCCCCCTCCCAAAAGAGATAAAAACAATTCAAACCTTCAGGAAAAGGCATCTTCACTGCAGCCACTTTGTGGAGCTTGTTCTGAGCCCTGCACTTCATGAAATCTTCTGTCTGTGGAGGAGATAAGACAGAATTTTAGGGAAAGTCTAGCACAAACTATTTCATTTGAAAACTGTTTTACCATGCATTCTGTGCCAACACCGAAGAATTAAAAAGTCTTTGAAAGTTGCACTCAAATAATACTTCTAGAATCGGATTTTAAGATTATAGAGTTTTAAGATTTTAAGATTTTTAAGATTATACGAGATATGTACTTACTTTTGTTTGTCCCAAGTTGCCATTCTGTTCTGGGAAAGTTGTCTGTGGCTTATTTCCAGCTAGAAGTTTAATATAGAAAGTGTGCATTAGATCTGTTGTCTACCAATTATTTTTAAATGTATCCTGTTTAATGGGATAAAGTACAGTTTAAATAAGTGTGAAAACTTACAGCTTACAAATTGGTAAATTACATTTGCTGTTTTAATACAACTTGGTAACAGTATACCAAATATGAAATCATTTAAATGATGAAAAGAAAATCATTATGCCTTGTACACAAGGTCGGACATTCTGACCACAAAATCCGTCTGATTTTTTCAGACAGATTTTGTCCGAAACTTGTGTTGCACACACACGGTTGGACAAAGTTCTCGGAAAATCTGATCGTTCCGAACGAGGTGACGTATAAAAAAGTACGACGGGACTACGTAGAGGCCAGTAGCCAATAGCTTTCGTCTCCAAATTTCTTCTGAGCATGCATGGCAATTTGTGCATCGGAATTCTCTACACACGTTTGGAAAAAGTCTGATCGGATTTTGTTGTCGGAAAATTTTAGATCCTGCTCTCAAATTTTTTCCGTCGGAAAAAGCCCGCTAGAGCCCACACACAATCGGATTTTCCGACAACATAATCCGATCAGACTTTTTCCATCGGAATATCCGACCGTTTGTACGGGGCATTAGTCACTTAATGGCAAGCTCTGTGTACAATTAGTCTTATTCAATAATATTTTTATTTAAAACATTTTTATTGAAAATTTTTTGCATTAACAAAGTAGAGACATGCTTGTAAGTACGCGCAGGTACTTACAAGGCCAATCAGTAAAATTAACAGAACTTAGCGTTATGTATAGCAGTAGAAAAGTTCTAGTTCTTAAACAAAGATGTGGGAGGGCAATCTAATGTGCAGAACAGTACAAGGTTCCGTCTAATATCGGCCAGTTTCAATATCAGTATGGGTCCAGAAGTTCCCAGGTTCCTGAGTGCCCCGTTAGGGATCTTGCTGACACCCACGAGAGGGAACCCCTAGATGCGCCTGATAAGTTCTCTCCGAAGCCCACTTTACCGGAGAATTGGAACCAGTGAAAGAGGTTAAACATAAAACAAAAGAGGAATCTGCACAAGTTAAGAGTTGTGTAGACTATCAGCGTGTGCCCTAACCAGTCTCGCCAAGAGAGGCGTAGTAGAGAAGGGGGAGAGAAAAACGTGTGAGAAGGTAGAGGGGGGGAATAGGTAAGAGAAATCAGAGAGTCATTCCGGAGTTCAGTGTACCGGGTTGTATTCCAGGGATGAGAGAGATATTGCAGAACGTGGCCCATGGTTCCCATGTAAACTGAAACTTCTCTAGTTTGTCATTAAGTTTGGCTACTGTCTGTTCTTGAACCATGATCCAAGTGACTTTCGTCTTGAACATGTGAAAGGAGACAGTATGTTTCTTCCAGGCTTTGGCTATCGTTATTTTGGCCCCCAATAAGAGAAAAAATGACAAGGTCTGTAATGGTTTAGAAAGTCCCGGTATAAGGTGATTGAACAGGGCTGAGCTAGGGTGTGGAGCTACAGTAGTACCAGTTACTTTGCGAATAGTGCAAAATACCTTCCGCCAAAACGGACGGATACGTGGACAGGTCCACCATGTGTGGAGCATGGAGCCCTCCATTGCACAGCCCCTAAAACAGTCTGGTGACGTGCCTGGAAACATTCTGGCAAGCCTGGAGGGAACATAATACCACCTGATCAGTACTTTCAAACTAGCTTCAATAAGGGATACGTTGAGGATACCTTTGAAAGCTCTATTGGCAGCGCGGAACCAAATTGTAGAGTCCCAGTTATTGTCCACGTCTTCTTCCCAGGCTCGGGCATAGGAGGGTTTGGTCTCTTTATGCATAATCGCTGCATAGATCAATGAAATTCCTCCCTTCTGATCCATGAGGTTGACACACCAGTGTTCATATGGGGTTATAGAAGGTGGTAAGGGTTTAGAGAGCCAGATGGAGTGGAGAAAGTGTGAAATCTGTGAGAAGCGTAGAAATTCGGAGTCAGGCATATCTAGTTTCTTCCTACAGTGTGCATGAGTGATGGGGCCCGAAGGGGAGAGAAAGTGCCCGATTCGATATAGGCCCTTATCTGTCCACCATTTAAAAGCTTCGATTTCCATCCCCGGGCTGAAGTCCGGATTGTGGAACAGGTGTGATAGGGGTCTCATGGGTGATATAATGGATTGAATGTTGTATAGTTTGGAGCAGAGAGCAAGGGAGTGTGATAGAGTGGGGGCCATAATGGCCGGTCTGCGATCAGGAGAACAGCCCAACAGATAATCTATGGTGTTCGAGGGTACTGCCTCACGTTCCATAGAAAGCCAGTCCGGCTGAGTATTCCGAGAGTATGCCATAGAGATTTGGGCTAGTTGAGATGCCCTATAGTACCCCCAAAGATTGGGGAGACCAAGGCCACCCTGCGATCTCAAGCGGTAGAGTATCTCAGCCGGGCATCTGTAACCCCTCTTCCCCCAAATAAAGCGGAGGATATCTGATTGCATTTTGTCGAGAAATTGTTTAGGGATCGGGATTGGTAGGGAGCGGAAAAGGTATAGTAACCTCGGGAGGAGAGTCATTTTGACCGCGTGAAGCCTGCCCAGCCAGGATAGACCACATTTAGACCACCCATTCATATCACCTTTACATTTATTTATCATAGCGGGGTAGTTTGCTCTAAACAGACTATTCATATCTGATGTTAGTTGTACGCCTAGATATGGGATCTTCGAAGTGGCCCAGGAGAAGGTAAAATTGGAGGAGGTTTGTTTAAGGAGGTCTGGGGGGACTGTTATGTTTAATGCTATCGACTTGGACATATTGACTCGGAGGCCGGAAACCCTACTAAACTCAGAAAGGGTGCGCAGAATCAGGGGCATAGAAGTCAGGGGAGAGGAGACAAAGAGAAGGAGGTCGTCTGCATAGAGCGCGCATTTATGTTCCTGCGAACCGCAGAAAACCCCCTTGATGTCCGGGTTAGATCTCAGTGCGATTGCCAGCGTTTCGATCGCTATCGCAAAAAGGAGAGGCGATAGTGGGCATCCCTGTCTGGTACCTCTACCTATGGGGAAAGATTCGGAGTATCTGCCCATCAGGCGAACTTGTGCAGAGGGGTTAGAGTAGAGCGAATTGATAATGTTAAGAAAATGTGAACCACATCCCCATCTCTGCAGAATATCAGACAGGTATGCCCAATCGATGGAATCAAACGCTTTGTGTAGGTCGATGGAAAGAAGGAATCCTTTTTGGGGTGGGTTGCCGTCCCATTGCGATTTGAGTAGCGAAACAATGTCAATAGCTCTCCTAATTTGGTCTGTTCCCTGCCTCCCAGGAATGAAGCCCACCTGATCTTTATGGATATACGAGGAGATGAAACCTGACATCCTATTAGCCATAATCTTAGTCATAATTTTTATATCGTTGTTTATAAGCGAGATGGGCCGATAGTTGCAAACCTCACTAGTGTCCTTTCCGGGTTTCGGAATGACCGAAATATATGCTGAATTTAAGTCCGGCTCTAACGGGGCTCCATTCCTGAGAGAGTTGAACAGTTTAGTGAGATGAGGGGCTAGACAGTGTCCAAATTTTTTATAGTACCCAGTGGAGAATCCGTCCGGGCCCGGAGAGGAGCCCAATTTAAGATGCTTAATGGTATCAAGGACTTCAGTTTGGGTGAACGGAGTCTCCAAAAGGTCACTGTGTTCTTTACTTAACAATGGCAAAGGGAGGCCCTTGAGAAACCTTTCCCTGTGAGCAGATGTGGTGTCAGTGTTCTTTTTATATAAATCTGAGTAAAAGTGTAGGAAGGCTTGCATAATTTTGGACGGATTCTGCGAGAGATCCCCAGAAGCTATCTTGAGTTTAGGGAAAGCATACGTACGCTGTTTGGGGTTTAGTTTGGTTGCTAGACGGGACCCAATTTTATCTTTTTGAGCATAAAATTTTGCCCCCGTCCAGTGGAGATGTTGTGCTGCAGCTGTGGTCAGAGATAAGTTCAGAAGGGCGCGGGCCGAGTCAAGCTTTGCTAGGGAGGTAGATGTGGGGTTGCGTTTGTGCGCTTTCGCCTTCATGTGAAAGTCTATTCAATAATATTTTATGAGGTGATAAATCAGTAACACTGCTGACAGATTAATGGGTTCTGTTACTGGATTCTGCAGTTGAATGAATGGTTTCTGGATCCAACAGGAGCCATTTAATCTCAGTGACCTGTCTTAACAACAGTCAGGGATTTTATGAAACAGGATTTTTCTTTCAAAGGGCTAAAGCAGGGTTTCTCAACCAGGGTTCCGTGGAACCCTTGGGTTCCTCTAGAGGTTGCTAGGGGTTCCCTGAGCAAAGGTAAATTTCTGCCTCTCAGGTAAGTCCTCAAGGACACCATTGATCTTTTTAGTTATCTGTAAGGGGGTAATTCTTCCCAATAACCACAAGTGTAAGAAGCATTCTTCTCATTGACCATCACATTAATGTATGATGATTTTTAGCAGGGGTTCCCCAAAACCAGAGAATTATTTCCAGGGTTCCTCTGTGTTAAAAAGGTTGAGAAAGGCTGGGCTAAAGTATAACTAAACCCAATAAAAAAAAAAACAGTCTTTAGATGTGGTGGCTGTATTAGTTATTTTTTTTAAGCTAAAAAAACATTTTCAGCAAGTACAGAAAATAGTTACATAGTTAGTCAGGTTGAAAAAAGACACAAGTCTATCTAGTTCAACCAAAAAAATAAACCTGTGGATCTTGCCAGAAATGCAGTGTCAATGTCAATATCTTCCTTCCCAACTTCTGTAAATAACTAATTACCCTGCCACCTATGTATTGGAGATTAAGGATGGGCCCGGTGCTCGATGCGAACCCACGTTCGCATCGAGCACCGGGCGTTCGCTCGCTCGGCGAGCCCAGAACTATTTTGGCCGCTCGCATCACGTTCGTGTGATGCGAGCGGCCCCGCAATGCATTGCGGCCGGCGCGGCCGACGCAGTGCATTGCTGGCTGATGATTGGCCAAGCATGCACTGTGACCCCGCATGCTTGGCCAATCACAGCCCCGGAAACTCGAAGAGCCATAATTGGCTACAGGCAGGACGCCTGTAGCCAATTACAGCTCAGGGGCTGTAGTACACGCCCCCCCCCCCTATAAAACGCCGCCACGCCGTCTGCGCCGGTCACATGCTGTTCCGGCGCAGATTGAGCAGGCTGTTTCTGTGACACTCTGCTGCATTTAGATAGTTAGAGAGATTCACTTACAGAGATTGAGTTAGATAGATTCAGTTACAAAGATTGATTGACAAAGAGGGGCTTGTAGTGTGCTCGTGGCAGGCAGGCAGAGCTCCTATATTTTGTTACCAGAAGCACCTATAGGACTTGTAGTGTGTTCGTGGCAGGCAGGCAGAGCTCCTATATTTTGTTACCAGAAGCACCTATAGGACTTGTAGTGTGTTAGTGGCAGGCAGGCAGAGCTCCTATATTTTGTTACCAGAAGCACCTATAGGACTTGTAGTGTGTTCGTGGCAGGCAGGCAGAGCTCCTATATTTTGTTACCAGAAGCACCTATAGGACTTGTAGTGTGTTAGTGGCAGGCAGGCAGAGCTCCTATATTTTGTTACCAGAAGCACCTATAGGACTTGTAGTGTGTTCGTGGCAGGCAGGCAGAGCTCCTATATTTTGTTCCCAGAGGCACCTATAGGACTTGAAGTGTGTTAGTCCCATTACACACACAGAGCTATATTTTCTTCCCAGAAGCACCTATAGGACTTGAAGTGTGTTAGTCCCATCACACACACAGAGCTATATTTTGTTCCCAGAAGCACCTATAGGACTTGAAGTGTGTTAGTCCCATCACACACACAGAGCTATATTTTCTTCCCAGAAGCACCTATAGGACTTGAAGTGTGTTAGTCCCATCACACACACAGAGCTATATTTTGTTCCCAGAAGCACCTATAGGACTTGAAGTGTGTTAGTCCCATCACACACACAGAGCTATATTTTGTTCCCAGAAGCACCTATAGGACTTGAAGTGTGTTAGTCCCATTACACACACAGAGCTATATTTTGTTCCCAGAAGCACCTATAGGACTTGAAGTGTGTTAGTCCCATCACACACACAGAGCTATATTTTGTTCCCAGAAGCACCTATAGGACTTGAAGTGTGTTAGTCCCATTACACACACAGAGCTATATTTTGTTCCCAGAAGCACCTATAGGACTTGAAGTGTGTTAGTCCCATCACACACACAGAGCTATATTTTCTTCCCAGAAGCACCTATAGGACTTGAAGTGTGTTAGTCCCATCACACACACAGAGCTATATTTTGTTCCCAGAAGCACCTATAGGACTTGAAGTGTGTTAGTCCCATTACACACACAGAGCTATATTTTGTTCCCAGAAGCACCTATAGGACTTGAAGTGTGTTAGTCCCATTACACACACAGAGCTATATTTTGTTCCCAGAAGCACCTATAGGACTTGAAGTGTGTTAGTCCCATCACACACACAGAGCTATATTTTGTTCCCAGAAGCACCTATAGGACTTGAAGTGTGTTAGTCCCATTACACACACAGAGCTATATTTTGTTCCCAGAAGCACCTATAGGACTTGAAGTGTGTTAGTCCCATCACACACACAGAGCTATATTTTCTTCCCAGAAGCACCTATAGGACTTGAAGTGTGTTAGTCCCATCACACACACAGAGCTATATTTTGTTCCCAGAAGCACCTATAGGACTTGAAGTGTGTTAGTCCCATTACACACACAGAGCTATATTTTGTTCCCAGAAGCACCTATAGGACTTGAAGTGTGTTAGTCCCATCACACACACAGAGCTATATTTTGTTCCCAGAAGCACCTATAGGACTTGAAGTGTGTTAGTCCCATTACACACACAGAGCTATATTTTGTTCCCAGAAGCACCTATAGGACTTGAAGTGTGTTAGTCCCATCACACACACAGAGCTATATTTTCTTCCCAGAAGCACCTATAGGACTTGAAGTGTGTTAGTCCCATCACACACACAGAGCTATATTTTGTTCCCAGAAGCACCTATAGGACTTGAAGTGTGTTAGTCCCATCACACACACAGAGCTATATCTTCTTCCCAGAAGCACCTATAGGACTTGAAGTGTGTTAGTGCCATCACACACACAGAGCTATATTTTGTTCCCAGAAGCACCTATAGGACTTGAAGTGTGTTAGTCCCATCACACACACAGAGCTATATTTTGTTCCCAGAAGCACCTATAGGACTTGAAGTGTGTTAGTCCCATCACACACACAGAGCTATATTTTGTTCCCAGAAGCACCTATAGGACTTGAAGTGTGTTAGTCCCATCACACACACAGAGCTATATTTTGTTCCCAGAAGCACCTATAGGACTTGAAGTGTGTTAGTCCCATCACACACACAGAGCTATATTTTCTTCCCAGAAGCACCTATAGGACTTGAAGTGTGTTAGTCCCATCACACACACAGAGCTATATTTTGTTCCCAGAAGCACCTATAGGACTTGAAGTGTGTTAGTCCCATCACACACACAGAGCTATATTTTGTTCCCAGAAGCACCTATAGGACTATAAGTGTGTTAGTCCCATCACACACACAGAGCTATATTTTCTTCCCAGAAGCACCTATAGGACTTGAAGTGTGTTAGTCCCATCACACACACAGAGCTATATTTTGTTCCCAGAAGCACCTATAGGACTTGAAGTGTGTTAGTCCCATTACACACACAGAGCTATATTTTCTTCCCAGAAGCACCTATAGGACTTGAAGTGTGTTAGTCCCATCACACACACAGAGCTATATTTTGTTCCCAGAAGCACCTATAGGACTTGAAGTGTGTTAGTCCCATCACACACACAGAGCTATATTTTCTTCCCAGAAGCACCTATAGGACTTGAAGTGTGTTAGTCCCATCACACACACAGAGCTATATTTTGTTCCCAGAAGCACCTATAGGACTTGAAGTGTGTTAGTCCCATCACACACACAGAGCTATATTTTGTTCCCAGAAGCACCTATAGGACTTGAAGTGTGTTAGTCCCATTACACACACAGAGCTATATTTTGTTCCCAGAAGCACCTATAGGACTTGAAGTGTGTTAGTCCCATCACACACACAGAGCTATATTTTGTTCCCAGAAGCACCTATAGGACTTGAAGTGTGTTAGTCCCATTACACACACAGAGCTATATTTTGTTCCCAGAAGCACCTATAGGACTTGAAGTGTGTTAGTCCCATCACACACACAGAGCTATATTTTCTTCCCAGAAGCACCTATAGGACTTGAAGTGTGTTAGTCCCATCACACACACAGAGCTATATTTTGTTCCCAGAAGCACCTATAGGACTTGAAGTGTGTTAGTCCCATTACACACACAGAGCTATATTTTGTTCCCAGAAGCACCTATAGGACTTGAAGTGTGTTAGTCCCATCACACACACAGAGCTATATTTTGTTCCCAGAAGCACCTATAGGACTTGAAGTGTGTTAGTCCCATTACACACACAGAGCTATATTTTGTTCCCAGAAGCACCTATAGGACTTGAAGTGTGTTAGTCCCATCACACACACAGAGCTATATTTTCTTCCCAGAAGCACCTAGAGGACTTGAAGTGTGTTAGTCCCATCACACACACAGAGCTATATTTTGTTCCCAGAAGCACCTATAGGACTTGAAGTGTGTTAGTCCCATCACACACACAGAGCTATATTTTCTTCCCAGAAGCACCTATAGGACTTGAAGTGTGTTAGTCCCATCACACACACAGAGCTATATTTTGTTCCCAGAAGCACCTATAGGACTTGAAGTGTGTTAGTCCCATCACACACACAGAGCTATATTTTCTTCCCAGAAGCACCTATAGGACTTGAAGTGTGTTAGTCCCATCACACACACAGAGCTATATTTTGTTCCCAGAAGCACCTATAGGACTTGAAGTGTGTTAGTCCCATCACACACACAGAGCTATATTTTGTTCCCAGAAGCACCTATAGGACTTGAAGTGTGTTAGTCCCATTACACACACAGAGCTATATTTTGTTCCCAGAAGCACCTATAGGACTTGAAGTGTGTTTAGTCCCATCACACACACAGAGCTATATTTTGTTCCCAGAAGCACCTATAGGACTTGAAGTGTGTTAGTCCCATTACACACACAGAGCTATATTTTGTTCCCAGAAGCACCTATAGGACTTGAAGTGTGTTAGTCCCATCACACACACAGAGCTATATTTTCTTCCCAGAAGCACCTATAGGACTTGAAGTGTGTTAGTCCCATTACACACACAGAGCTATATTTTCTTCCCAGAAGCACCTATAGGACTTGAAGTGTGTTAGTCCCATTACACACACAGAGCTATATTTTCTTCCCAGAAGCACCTATAGGACTTGAAGTGTGTTAGTCCCATCACACACACAGAGCTATATTTTGTTCCCAGAAGCACCTATAGGACTTGAAGTGTGTTAGTCCCATTACACACACAGAGCTATATTTTGTTCCCAGAAGCACCTATAGGACTTGAAGTGTGTTAGTCCCATCACACACACAGAGCTATATTTTCTTCCCAGAAGCACCTATAGGACTTGAAGAGTGTTAGTCCCATTACACACACAGAGCTATATTTTCTTCCCAGAAGCACCTATAGGACTTGAAGTGTGTTAGTCCCATTACACACACAGAGCTATATTTTCTTCCCAGAAGCACCTATAGGACTTGAAGTGTGTTAGTCCCATCACACACACAGAGCTATATTTTGTTCCCAGAAGCACCTATAGGACTTGAAGTGTGTTAGTCCCATCACACACACAGAGCTATATTTTTGTTCCCAGAAGCACCTATAGGACTTGAAGTGTGTTAGTCCCATTACACACACAGAGCTCCTATATATTCTTCTCAGCAGCACCCACAGGACTTCTAGTGTGTTAGTGGCATCACACAGAGCTCCTCTATTTTCTTTGCATAAGCACCCACAGGACTTCTAGTGTGTTAGTGGCATCACACAGAGCTCCTCTATTTTCTTTGCAGAAGCACCCATAGGACTTCTAGTGTGTTAGTGGCATCACACAGAGCTCCTATATATTCTTCTCAGCAGCACCCACAGGACTTCTAGTGTGTTAGTGGCATCACACAGAGCTCCTCTATTTTCTTTGCATAAGCACCCACAGGACTTCTAGTGTGTTAGTGGCATCACACAGAGCTCCTCTATTTTCTTTGCATAAGCACCCACAGGACTTCTAGTGTGTTAGTGGCATCACACAGAGCTCCTCTATTTTCTTTGCAGAAGCACCCATAGGACTTCTAGTGTGTTAGTGGCATCACACAGAGCTCCTATATATTCTTCTCAGCAGCACCCACAGGACTTCTAGTGTGTTAGTGGCATCACACAGAGCTCCTATATATTCTTCTCAGCAGCACCCACAGGACTTCTAGTGTGTTAGTGGCATCACACAGAGCTCCTCTATTTTCTTTGCAGAAGCACCCATAGGACTTCTAGTGTGTTAGTGGCATCACACAGAGCTCCTATATATTCTTCTCAGCAGCACCCACAGGACTTCTAGTGTGTTAGTGGCATCACACAGAGCTCCTATATATTCTTCTCAGCAGCACCCACAGGACTTCTAGTGTGTTAGTGGCATCACACAGAGCTCCTCTATTTTCTTTGCAGAAGCACCCATAGGACTTCTAGTGTGTTAGTGGCATCACACAGAGCTCCTATATATTCTTCTCAGCAGCACCCACAGGACTTCTAGTGTGTTAGTGGCATCACACAGAGCTCCTATATATTCTTCTCAGCAGCACCCACAGGACTTCTAGTGTGTTAGTGGCATCACACAGAGCTCCTCTATTTTCTTTGCAGAAGCACCCATAGGACTTCTAGTGTGTTAGTGGCATCACACAGAGCTCCTATATTTTCTTCTCAGCAGCACCCACAGGACTTCTAGTGTGTTAGTGGCATCACACAGAGCTCCTATATATTCTTCTCAGCAGCACCCACAGGACTTCTAGTGTGTTAGTGGCATCACACAGAGCTCCTCTATTTTCTTTGCAGAAGCACCCATAGGACTTCTAGTGTGTTAGTGGCATCACACAGAGCTCCTATATTTTCTTCTCAGCAGCACCCACAGGACTACCGACTACAATGGCTGGAAGACCGCCAAGGGGAGGCAGAGCGTGCAGAGCCAAGAACACAGGGCAGGCAGGCTCTGTTTCTAGTGGACGTGGCCGTGGACGTGGACGTGGTCGTGCATCGTCATCAGCACGTGGCCATGGGACACGCGCGTCTTTGTTTTCGGCAGCTGGACATGTGGAGCCGCATCATGCTGAAGGCTTGGTAGAATGGATGACCAAGCCCTCCTCATCCTCCTCATCCTCTCTCACCCAGGCTCAGGGTACTGACAGAGCATCATCAGCCACCCCTTCCCTAGACCCACCATGTCCTCCTGAGGAGTCCCCCGAACTCTTTGAGCACAGTGTTGGGTACATGCTCCAGGAGGATGCCCAACGATTCGAAGGCTCGGATGACGATACCCAGCTTGAGGAATCTGGCAGTACAGTTCCACCAGCTGCAGCTTACTGCCAGGTTTGCTCTAGTGGTGAAGAGGGAGGGGATGATGAGGTCACTGACTCCACGTGGGTGCCTCAAGGGAGAGAGGATGAGGAGGAGGACGAGGAGGAGGAGGATGCGGCGTCACATGTCCAACGAGGCAGGATGCCCCCTGGAGGCCAGGTAGAGGCCAGCACAGCAACTGTACAACACCGCAGAGCTCCGCCTGTGCAGGGCGCTGCCTCTGCACGTTATCAGAAAAGTTCTTTGGTGTGGGCCTTTTTTGAGACGAGTGCAGCAGATCGCACCACTGCTATTTGCAATATTTGTCTCAAGCGTATCTCGCGTGGCCAAAACATCAGCCGCTTGGGCACGACAAGCATGACCAGACATATGGCGACCTGCCATGCAGCTCGTTGGCAGGCACACATAAAAGACCCACACCAAAGAACTAAGCGGACCTCTCCTTGCTCCTCCTCAGCTGGGATCTCCATCCCCACTACACCTTCAGTCCTCTCTGAAAGCTGCTCTGAGAGGACTGAAGGTGTAGAATTCGGTGTGTCACAACCAAGTACTTGCAGTACACCGACGTCCGAATGCAGCAGGCAAATTTCCCTGCCCCAGCTGCTGGACCGTAGAAAGAAGTACACTCCCAGCCATCCACATGCCCAGCGGTTGAATGCTAGCCTTGCTAAATTGCTAGCACTTCAACTGCTGCCTTTTCAGTTGGTAGACTCGGCCCCCTTCCGTGAGTTTGTTCAATGTGCGGTTCCTCAGTGGCAGGTTCCCAAACGCCACTTTTTCTCGCGGAAGGCGATTCCGTCTCTCTACCGGCATGTGGAGGGCAATGTCCATGCCTCGCTGGACAGGGCGGTCAGCGGTAAGGTGCATATTACCGCTGACTCATGGTCCAGCAGGCATGGACAGGGACGGTACCTTTCTTTCACGGCCCATTGGGTCACTCTATTGGCAGCTGGGAGGGATGCAGGACAAGGTGCAGTAGTGTTGGAGGTTGTTCCGCCACCACGTCTCCAAAACGCGACTACTGCTACTGGTTGTGACACACCTCTCTCCTCCACCCCCTCCTCTTCTTCTTCCTCCAGTGCTCTGTCCTTGGAACCAGCGGTGCTCCGTAGGCGTACAAGGGGCTACGCAAGTACGCAGGCAAAAAGATGCCATGCCGTGCTTGCGCTGGTGTGTTTGGGGGACAGGAGCCACACTGGGCCAGAGGTTCTGGCAGCTCTGCAGGGGCAGGCCGAGAGGTGGTTGACGCCACGTCAGCTTAAGCCAGGAATGGTCGTTTCTGACAATGGCACCAACCTCCTCTCCGCCCTGCGACAGGGGCAGCTCACCCATGTGCCCTGCATGGCTCACGTCCTCAACCTGGTGGTGCAGCGGTTCTTGGGCAGGTTCCCAGGCTTACAGGATGTCCTGAGGCAGGCCAGGAAAGTCTGTGTGCATTTCCGCCGATCTTATAATGCCAGTGCTCGGCTGACTGAGCTGCAAAAGGAGCTGAACCTGCCCAAGAACCGCCTAATATCTGACATGCCCACCAGGTGGAACTCAACGTTGGCCATGCTGCAGCGACTGCACACGCAGCAGAGGGCCATCAATGAGTACCTTTGCGACTACGGCACCAGGACAGGGTCAGGGGAGCTTGGTTTTTTTTCCCCACGTCAGTGGAGCATGATCAGGGATGCATGCACTGTCCTCTCACCATTTGAGGAGGCCACGAGGATGGTGAGCAGTGACAGTGCATGCATCAGTGACACTGTCCCTCTTGTCCACCTGTTGGAGCATACGCTGCGTGGGATAATGGACAGGGCACTTGAGGCAGAACAGAGGCAGGAAGAGGAGGACTTCCTTGCCTCTCAAGGCCCCCTTTATCCGGACAGTGTTCCTTCTGTCCCACCCATCACACAGGAAGAGGATGAGGAGGAGGAGGAGGAGGAGGAGGAGGAGGATTGTGTGAGCATGGAGGTGGAGCCTGGCACTCAGCATCAGCAGCAGCAGTCTTTTAGGGATGATGTACAGTCCCAACAAGCCAGTGGACTTGTACGTGGCTGGGAGGAGGTGGCTGGCGATCATGTCATCCTCAGTGACCCAGAAGACTCCGGACCGAATGCCTCAGCTAACCTACGCTGCATGGCCTCCCTGATCCTGCAAAGCCTGCGGAAGGATCCTCGTGTTCTTCGGATCAAGGAGAGGGACCATTACTGGCTGGCCACTCTCCTTGATCCGCGGTACAAGGGTAAGGTTGCGGACCTTATCTTGCCGTCGCAGAGGGAGCAGAGGATTAGACATCTCAGGGAGGCCTTGCAGAAAGGTCTGTGCAACGCGTTCCCAGAAACTGGGAGGCTACAAACTCCTGGTCCTGGGCGACGAGTTGCTGAGGCTTCGGTCAGTGGCAGAAGGAGCGGTGGGGAAGGTGGACGTCTGACCGATGCGTTCAGACAATTTTTTAGTCCGCAGCCCCAAGGTATGATCGGTTCCAGCAACCATCGCCAGCGTCTGATATACATGGTGCAGGAATACCTTGGGGCAAGGTCAGACTTGGACACCTTTCCCACCGAAAATCCTCTGGCTTACTGGGTCCTGAGGATGGATCACTGGCCAGAGCTTGCACAGTATGCAATTGAGCTACTGGCCTGTCCTGCCTCCAGCGTTCTTTCCGAACGCACATTCAGTGCTGCTGGAGGATTTGTGACTGATCATAGGGTGCGCCTGTCCACCGCCTCGGTTGATCGACTGACATTCATCAAAATGAATCAGTCTTGGATCACCACCAGCTACCAGGCACCTGAGGCGGATATAACCGAATAATTTTTAATGTCACATCCCTTCAAGACTGCCTATGCTGATGCTGAGTGACTGTCCTCTTATGTTCACTGACTATCCTCTTCCTCCTCCTCAATGATCCATGCCACCACACCAGTGCCTAAGGCACAATTTTTCAGCCCCTGTTTAACAGGGGCGTGTACTTACAATTTTTAAAAAAAATGCTTCGCAACACGTGTGACTGCTGTGCTCCAAGTACAGTCTCTGTGAGGGCCGTGTTGCAGTGTTGTGGCACCAGCACCAGTGCCTAAGGCA
Organism: Lithobates sylvaticus; assembly: GCA_028564925.1. NCBI lineage: Eukaryota > Metazoa > Chordata > Amphibia > Anura > Ranidae > Lithobates > Lithobates sylvaticus. The sequence continues at coordinate 118,997,268 of CM053035.1, read as the reverse complement.
CAATTTTTCAGCCCCTGTTTAACAGGGGCGTGTACTTACAATTTTTAAAAAAAATGCTTCGCAACACGTGTGACTGCTGTGCTCCAAGTACAGTCTCTGTGAGGGCCGTGTTGCAGTGTTGTGGCACCAGTGCCTAAGGCACAATTTTTCAGCCCCTGTTTAACAGGGGCGTGTACTTACAATTTTTTAAAAAAATGCTTCGCAACACGTGTGACTGCTGTGCTCCAAGTACAGTATCTGTGAGGGCCGGGTTGCAGTGTTGTGGCACCAGCACCAGTGCCTAAGGCACAATTTTTCAGCCCCTGTTTAACAGGGGCGTGTACTTACAATTTTTTAAAAAAAATGCTTTGCAACACGTGTGACTGCTGTGCTCCAAGTACAGTATCTGTGAGGGCCGGGTTGCAGTGTTGTGGCACCAGCACCAGTGCCTAAGGCACAATTTTTCAGCCCCTGTTTAACAGGGGCGTGTACTTACAATTTTTTAAAAAAATGCTTCGCAACACGTGTGACTGCTGTGCTCCAAGTACAGTCTCTGTGAGGGGTTGCAGTGTTGTGGCACCAGCACCAGTGCCTAAGGCACAATTTTTCAGCCCCTGTTTAACAGGGGCGGGTAATTACAAATCTTGATCTAATAGTTCACAGCAGGGCCCATTCCTGCGCCCACCAAGAGTAACTATGAGGGCCTGCAGTCTTGTGGCAACACCGTCCACCACCACCGCCAAAGGCCCAATTTTTCTGCCCTGTTCATCAGGTGCTTGCAATTACAAATCTTGATCTAATAACTCACAGCAGGGCCCATTCCTGCGCCCACCAAGAGTAACTATGAGGGCCTACAGTCTTGTGGCAACACCGTCCACCACCACCGCCAAAGGCCCAATTTTTCTGCCCTGTTCATCAGGTGCTTGCAATTACAAATCTTGATCTAATAACTCACAGCAGGGCCCATTCCTGCGCCCACCAAGAGTAACTGTGAGAGCTTACAGTCTTGTGGCAAAACCGTCCACCACCCCCAATTTTTCTGCCCTGTTCAACAGGTGCATGCAATTACAAATCTTGATCTATTAACTCACAGCAGGGCCCATTCCTGTGCCCACCAGTCTTGTGGCTACACCAACATCTAATAGGGCAAATTTCTGCAGAGTATATACGCCAGGCCCCTACTTTCAAACATCCAACTTACAAACGACTCCTACTTGCAAATGGAAAGAGAAAACAGGAAGTGAGAGGAAATCTACCCCTAGGAAGGGAAATTCTATCCTGTTAGATTTAATTTGGGAAAAAGGTATCTCCTCTCTACTGATACTTTATCACCAATCCTTGTTTCAATTAAAACCCCACTTTTCCAAAAACATTTGTCATTGGGACGGAAAGTGAGGTGACATGTTCTGAACAGATGTGCAAAGACAGCAAATGTTACAGGGGTGATAACCCCTCCCTATGTTCTCCAAAAAGCTTAAAAATAGATTTTTTTGGGATGGAGCTACACTTCATAATGTACCTGTTCAGATTCTACTTAAGATCAAACCTAAAGCCGCAAGTGGTTTTAAATGGCTTCTTTTTTTCCTTTACAAATGTCATTTTGTGCAAGGACAGTTCTAAACACGGGAAACACATGCCACTTCACAGGCATACTTTGGACACCCCCCAGGTACCATATTTAAAGGAAAATGTCACTTTTTTTTTTTTCACTTTATGCATCATTAAAATGACTGCTCCCGAAAAAACGTTAGTTTTTAAAAGTTCTTTTTGCATTGATATATGTCCCCTGGGGCAGGACCCGGGTCCCCAAACCTGTTTTATGACATTAACATGCATATTGGCCGTTGTAATTAGCACTTTTGATTTCGAACGTTCGCGTCCATTATAACGTATAGGGTTCGAAAATTCGCGCGAACTTTCGGTCCGTTCGAAGGTTCTGGTTCGAACCGAACCCGGGGGTGTTCGGCTCATCCCTATTGGAGATGAAGGGAAAAGAATATGTTTGTAGTCAATATCAGGAGAGCAGATCCATAGATGCAGTGGAGGAGTGACAAAGCCACCCAAGGACAGGAAGTGTGTGATTGGCAGGATTACCGGAAGAAAATAAAGCAAACAAAGCTTGAAAAAAAGAATATTAAGGGCTTGTGTACACAGGGCAATTGAAAACTGCATTTAAACATTGGAAAATTGACAGCTGGAAACCAAAGATGAAAAAGCTTTACTTACCATGTTTATGCGCGTTTGGCAGCAGTTATGAGGGTTTGAGGTTAGAAGCGTTTTTTAAAGAAAACCTCTGGAGATGCTCCCAAATGCCCACAATGCATGAAAACCAAGTATTATTAACTAGTTCAGCCATTCTGTGTCAGAATAGAGAGCAGTGTACTTGTAGATAGCAGTCTTATTTTTTGTGTTTTCACTATGGTTTCCATCATGAGCATGCATAAGAAAATGCTCCTGATGTTGATGTTGCTGAGACTACGAAGTATTTATAATGTTTTTTTTTATATCTGTACAAAAATGTGTTGCATTTCTATTTTAAACTGAATTGGTCGTTTTACAAGCTGATCATTTTACAATCACTTTAAGTGAATTGTTATATTTGTATAAGCTGAAAAAATACTTGTTGATTATTTCAGTAATTCTGAGCTGTCCTGTATCCAGTGCTTTCTCCCTGTGTGTTATCTCAAAGAGAGTAAACAGACCTACTCTCCCTTATCATACAACTACAGAATCATTAGACTTTATGTTGTGGAGATAAGAAAGAATGAGAGTCTGAGTAGTTTGGCCAAAGAAAAAGGGGCAGGGCTGACACCACTTAGTCCACAAAAAATGCTGTGTGATGTCAGCTCACCTTAGGAAATTAGGAGTAAAGTGCATTTCTGGCCAACCAACATATATGTTTCTGCACTTAGACAGATAAAACATGGGGAATGTGCATGCATTGCAGGGATGTACTGCATCTGTTTTTTTGTTCTCTGACGTACATTTTATTGTGTTCTCAACATATTTGTGGATATTTTGCCGAGGGAAAGCATGTGTGGTATGTACAGTGCTACAAATTCGTTTGTCACTAACAACTTACGCGGGATCAGGTTTCGTTCAGACATTTGCTCTTGTGAGCGCCGATGCTGCATTCTCAGTTGAAGGACTAGAGGAAAGCAGAGAAGAGTGAAATTATTATTTTTTTAATTAAAGCAACGCACGGCTAACTGGTAACAGGTTTAGTATTTTTGTTTTATGCAATCTCTAACACATTCATTTTACTAATGTTATAGCCATAAAAAAGTGCAAGATTATTTTTAATATGTGTATGAATAGAGAAGGGAGGTGGATACAATAATAAGTTTGCATAACATAATGATACATTTATACAGGGTGCACTATGTGATACATTAAATGATCAGTATACAAGCTTTGTGACATAGTAGATACTGTATATAATTCAATATTTAAAAAATGAAGATCCAAGAAAGCATTTTTCCACAAATACTCTTAAAACTGAACTTCGGGATTGTTACTGAACCCTGCACTGCAAAGGGTTAAATGCTTGTTAAGTCTAGTTGTAGAGGAATAAGGCTCTCCTCTTCTCTCTGATGCTCCAGGTTGTGGGTTGGCTCTTTCCATCCTCATGTACTATGCAGTACTATTGGTCCTGCATTGTATTTGATGACATCAGCATGTGACCAACAGTCACACAGTATGGAGGAAGCCCGATAGAGTGAGCAATAAAGCAAGTATTACACCTTATTCCTCTACTCCTAGACTTAAAGTAGATGTGAACATACTATGGTATACACCCTTTCTAATACAGTTCTAACTATGCAGGCACCATAATTGCTTTTTGATTTGTTTCAGAAATGATCTTTCTTACATTTTGTAACAAGGTTCAAAATTTCTGTCATGTGACAATGCAGATCTCATCCCTACCCCCCCCCCCCACCTTTACAACAGAACCACCGCTGCCGCCCCCTCCCTCAACCCCACCGCTGCCACCCCCCTCAACACCACCGCTGCCACCCAACCCCCCCTCAACACCGCCGCTGCCACCCCCCTTCAACACCACTGCTGCCACCCCCTCTCAACACCAACGCTGCCACCCCCTCAAAACACCACTGATGCCACCCCTCCTCAACACCCTCACTGCCACCCCCCCTCAACACCACCGCTGCCACCCCTACTCAACACTACTACTGCCACTGCTGCCACCCCCCCTCAACACTACTACTGCCACTGGTGCCACCCCCCTCAACACCACCGCTGGCTACCCCTTCTCAACACCACCTCTGCCACCCCCTCGCCCCTACAACATCCCTAAAAAAAGTATCAAGATCATGCTTTTTTGGGGGGAGGGGGGTCTTTCATGATTTCTTGCACCAGGGCCCTGAAGTTTCTAGTTAAGCCTCTGAGCATATTCAATGATTATGTAAAGATATTGAAGTCACAGTTCTCTGTAGAACTTCTGTGTCTCATTTTACCATAAAATACTCCACGTTAAACTGCAGATTGTAATGCTGTAACTTCTTGAAGCTTGATATGAAAAACAACTGTAATTGGGGTGTTTATCAGCCAAGAAGCTAGAATTTAGTCAACAGACATTTCTGGTATGTTGAGGGAGATGGGCCATGGGTGGTTGAGAATATCAATATTCTGGCCCTGAACTCAGACTTCAATAGCATTTTATAAAACATTATTGTGGTCTAAGTAGCCACTTAGGATTTGCAATTTCCAAAAATCCGGCATGGTGCAAGTTCCCTCTCAGCTGTGATAATATGCATTAGTGAAATTCATCATTTTTAACCAAGAACTTTCTTTTGTGGACAATGTGAAGTTTCCCACTTCATGTACTCACAGAAGTGTATCAAAATTCAAAAATGGCATATAATATATATTAGGTCCTTATATCGGCTGCATTCTTTTACTTATTACACACTTCCTGTTCTAGGGTGACAACACTCTCTCACTACACTGAATATATGGATCGATACAATAGTTATCAAATAATAGAATAATATCAAATAATAGAAGTTCATTGTTAAGGCTTACATACAGTGCCTTGAAAAAGTATCCACACCCCTTGACATTTTCCACATTTTGTCATGTTAAAACCAAAAATGTAGATTAATTTTATTGGGATTTTATGTGACACACCAACACAAAGTCGCACATAGTTGTGAAGTGGAAGGAAAATTATAAATGTTTTTCAAATTTTTTTTACAAATAAATATCTGAAAGGTGTGGGGTGTGGCATGCCTTTGTATTCAGCCCTATTTAAGCCCCATACACACGCGCGGATTATCCGAGGACCAGGTCCGTCGGATCATGTCCGTCGTACTTTGTCCGATGTTGCTGTTGCGTACACACGGTCGGACAAAGTTGTCGGAAAATCCGATCATTCTGAACGTGGTGACGTTTGTTGCCTACGACGGGACTACGTAGAGGCTAGTAGCCAATAGCTTTGGTCTTGTAATGTGATCTGAGCATGCGTAGCACTTTGTCCGTCGGAATTCGATACACACGATCGGATTTGGTGTGATCGGACTTTGTTGTCGAAAAATCTATCCAGCAGGAGATAGGACTTTGTCCGTCGGATAATCCGACGTACACTGTCCGATGGTGCCTACACACGGTCGGATTGTCCGACAACATTGTCCGATAGGACAGAATCCATGGGAAAATCCGACCGTGTGTATGGGGCTTTACTCTGATACACCTAACTAGCAGAACCAATTGCCTTCAGAAGTCACCTTATTAGTAAATAGAGTCCACCTGTGTGTAATTTAATCTCAGTATAAATACAGCAGTTCTGTGAAGCCCTCAGAGGTTTCTTAGAGAACCTTAGTGAACAAACAGCATCATAAAGGCCAAGGAACACACCAGACAGGTCAGGGATAAAGTTGTGGAAAAGTTTAAAGCAGAGTTAGGGTATAAAAAAATATCCCAAGCTTTGAACATCTCAATGAGCACTGTTCAATCCATCATCTGAAAATGGAGAGAGTATGGCACAACTGCAAACCTACCAAGACATGGCCGCCCACCTAAACTGACAGTCCAGGTGAGAAGAGCATTAATCAGGGAAGTAGCCAAGAGGCCCATGGTAACTCTGGAAGAGCTGCAGAGATCCACAGCTCAGGTGGGAGAATCTGTCAACAGGACAACTATTAGTCGTGCATTCCACAAATCTGGTCTTTATGGAAGAGTGACAAGAAGAAAGCTATTTTTGAAAGAAAGCCTTAAGAAGTCCAGTTTTCAGTTTGTGAGAAGCCATATAGGGGACACAGCAAACATGTGGAAAAAGGTGCTTTTGTTAGATGAGACCAACATTTTACTTTTTGGCCTAAAAGCAAATGCTATGTGTGGCAGAAAATGAACACTGCACATCACCCTGAACACATCATCCCCACCGTGAAACATGGTGGTGGCACCATCATGTTGCAGGGATGCTTTTCTTCGGCAGGGACAGGGAAGCTGGTCAGAGTTGATGGGAAGATGGATGGGGCCAAATACAGGGAAATCTTAGAAGAAAACCTGTTAGTCTGCAAAATACCTGAGACTGGAGAGGAGGTTCACTTTCCAGCAGGACATCAACCCTAAACATACAGCCAGAGCTACAATGGAATGGTTTAGATCAAGGATATTCATGTGTGAGAATGGCCCAGTCAAAGTCCAGACCTAAATCCAATTGAGAATCTGTGGCAAGATTTGAAAATTGCTGTTCACAGATGCTCTCCATCCAATCTGACAGAACTTGAGCTATTTTGCAATGAAAGAATGGGCAAAATGGTCACTCTCTAGATGTGCAAAGCTGGTAGAGACGTCCCCAAAAAGACTTGCAGCTGTAATTGTAGCCAAAGGCAGTTGTACAAAGTATTGACTTGGGGCTGAATACAAATGCACGCCACACTTTTCACATATTTATTTGTAAAAAAATTTGAAAACCATTTATCATTTTCCTTCCACTTCACAATAATGTGCCACTTTGTGTTGGTCTACACATACAATACCAATAAAATACATTTACCTATTTAAGTTGTAACATGACAAAATGTGGAACATTTCAAGGGGTATGAATACTTTTTCAAGATACATACAATTCTAATAGTGAACATTAAAGGTACTTTGCCAAATCTTTATCGAATCTCACATTTTTCTCCCTGTTGTGTATCTAAATTTTATAGAAACTCTAACCAAAACCTTCTTCTAGTTTGGATTGATCAAGGAAGTGTTCAAACCTCTGACAGGTTTCTATTGCTGTCTGTCTCATTGGGAAAATGTATCTACACTTCCTTTCTGGGCGACACCCTGTGTGTTAGGATGGATCAAGGTATTACTAGGACAGGAAATTAAGGAACACTCCACAAAGGCAGTGTGGTTCCTTATTTGCTTGCCTGACTGTACTGAGAATAACTTATTTTTTGGAGGCAAAATAACCCTGTCGGGAACTCAAATTTTTATCCTTTCTCTTTATTTAGTTTCAAATCTTACTTTATTTCATTTTCACATCTTGACAAACATAAAACTTTGCAGTTACATGTATTATACAGGCATTTACAGTTGTGTCTGTTTATAACTCCATAGTTTCTTATTCCTGTACTTTTGCGTATTAGTTATATAATGTTGCTATTACTTTCATTCTTACTCCCCATCATATGTCATTAAAACTTATCAAACAATCTATCATACTCTCTTCATTCATATTAGTGTCCAGTAGAGACACTAATATTTATTTAAAACCAAATCTTTATTTAAAACCAAACAAAACATTTAAAATTTGTTTGGTGTTAAGCTTTAAAGGCCTGTTAAACATTAATATATTCCTAGGAGGAAGCAGTCCAGCTGGCCTTAATGTGTGAGTTTTTTTTTCTATTTAACCCTAACTTTATTCTGGCTGGGTTCACACTGATGCGAATTGGATGCAGGTTTCCCAGCATCCAATTTGCATGCCAGGGGAGTGACTGGCTCTCAATGGAGCTGGTTCACACATCTCCGGGTGACCATGGAGCACACAGAAGGGTCTTGTGTGTCTTTGGCTTCATTACAAGTCCAAATTCAGGCAAAAATTCTGACCTAATTTGGACCTGAAATGGTGAATGGGTACACACTGGACCCCCTGCTGTGCCCCGCGCCACACATAGTGTGAACTCAGCCTTAAACACACATGGAGTCATTCAGGCTGGGATCACATATGTGCAAATTGGATGCGGATGCGAATACCGTGGCTAAAACGATGGTAAAGCAGCGCTACTTTACCGCCGCTCCCGCCCCAGTGTGAAAGGGGCCTAACCGATGAACAGACACGCAACGGAACCCCTTGCACGAACCTGCATTTAAGCTGCCAAACAGAAGTCTTACCGCATTGATAAAAGTTGAAATGATTTATTTAATAAATAATTCACTAAAACAACACAATTAATATAATAAAATGTCTTTGACAAGGAAGGACATCATTTGTACAGCTTACAGCATACAGCCATAACTTTATGACCACCCACATAATATTGAGTGGGTTCCCCTTTTTTCTACCAAAACATTCCTGACCCATTTAGGAATGGACTCCATTAGACTTCTGAAGGTATACTGTGGTATCTGGCACCAAGCTGTCAGTAGCAGATCCTTTAAGTCCTGTAAGTTGTAGGATGGGATCTCAATAGATTGGGGAAATTGGCAGGCAAGTCAATACCTTGAACTCATTGGTGTGTTCCTCAGACCATTCTTGAACCATTTGTGCAGTGTAACAGCGTGCACTATCCATCTGAAAGAGGCCACTGCTATCAGGGAATATGGTTTCCACGAAGGGCTGTACTTGGTCAGCAACAATGTTTAGGTAGTGGAACGTGTCAAGTAACATCCACATGAATGACAGGACCCAAGGTTTCCACAGCAAAACATTGCTCAAAGCATCACTCTGCCGACTTGCCTTCTCCCCATACTGTATCCTGGTGCCAACTCTTCCTCAGGGAAGCAATGCATATGAAATTAATCAGATCAGGCCACCTTCTTCCATTGTTCCGTGGTTCAGTTTTGATGCTCACATGTCAAAGATAGGTGCTTTTGGCTGTGGACACTGGTCAGCATGGGCACCCTGACCGGTCTGTGGCTACACAGCCCTATACAGAACAAACTTTGATGCCCATTTTTTTTCTGCTTTCAACACATCAACTTCAGGGGCAACATTTTTACTTGCTGTCTAATACATCCCACCAACATTCAGATGCCATTGTAACTAGATAGTCTATAGATCACTTAACCCGTCAGTGGTAATAAAGTTATGGATGATCAGTGTATTTTCTCAAGTATAGTCATAGTCTTTCCATAGACAAAAATTGTTCCCCTTCTCTCCAAGTAAACTGATAACTGGACTACTGAAAAGGCAGAACGTATACCATAAAACAAACTGTATTTTGGGGAATAACCATATAGAGAAGGTTATCTTACGCGTTGTCTGAGAAAATATGCATAAAATAATTTCCTTCCCTGGTAAAGGAATTTTTTTTATATACTGTATATTCTCTTGTTTTAGTCAATTAAATTGTTAACTTTTAGCAGTTTGGTAAGACTAGCATTTGGCCCCTTTAAAAGTCCCCAGGTGTGGCTGAATACAGTCAATGTAATTTGGAAATATTAATGGAACATGGTGCCAAAACCCATTTGCCAGTCCTGAACATATCCATTTTAGTGCTATACTATTATCGAGCTGCACTGTGCCAGCATCCGGATGGAGATCCAGACCACTGGTCCAACACAGAATGTACTGGTTTGGGTCTCTGGTAGTCCAACATGGCCGACCCCAAGCCCCCCCCCTCCCTCAATTGGTGTTTTTGATTGGAGCATTGTGGAGCTGAGCTATTCAACCACAGGAGACCCAGACCACTGTGGATAAAACCATAACAAATTAAAGAGAAAAACATACCCTTTACTTTAAGCCAGCCTGACTGCACCCCGCCTATTGAAATTGGGATTTAATATATGCCCCTTCTAGGGACCTCTTTAACTCTTTTTAATATTTTTGATATAATTCTGTATGCTTACCATTCTCAGTAGTCTCGTTTGGACCAGGGCAATCATTAGACACTGGCCTTTGTAAGCTACCAACCTCTGATCACCACTTGCACTTTTTAAATAAGCCCAGCAATGTTATAAGGATAAGGACTGTAACAGTGCACACCAGCCAATTTCCAAGCAGTGTGTTAAATTTCAGGCCAGCATTTTTCTATAGGTCTGGGATGACATGGAAGGCCAAGGAGACATAGTAAGACTGGGTCATGTTCTATTTCCAGTAGCTTCATGCTCCCCGCAGTTGTCCCTGGCCAATGTTTTGCTGAGCAGCTGAATGATTTTAAGTGACGGGGACTTCTATTTATTTCAGTAATCTGATCAGTCACCCACTCCCTTTTCTCTCACTCCCCTTTCTCCAAACCGCACAGAATGAAAAACAAATGATAGGCCACTTCATCCGTCTCAAAAACACGAATTCCTCTACAATACAATAGTTTAGACAACTGAAAAACCTGAGAAGATGCTATAATGTACATATTACGACTAAAGATCCAGCTTTCGTAATGTAGAATGAGATACGTGCCTGTTGAGGACTGCTATTTAATACCAACTGGCACCATTTTTCTTTCAGCAAAGCAGCACTATTTCCAGGGAAGTGTACATATGATACTGGATGTGCTGCTGTCAACAGCTTTCACTATGAAACAATATGTAAGTCATTTTGATATAAGCTAGGTGTATTTTTGCAAACTTTTCTGCAGACCCTAACATAACAGTGCTCAGGTGTGACTCTGGGGCTATGAAGTCTTATCCCTGATAAACTGCTGGCCACTATAAACGTGGTTAGAAAAAAAAAAAAGCTTGAAGCATATCTAAACCACAAAAACGTTTAGCGGGGACAATGTTAACTTCACTCCCTGTACTGAATCTATGGAGAAGACGTTTTTTTATATTGGACTGCTGTCATTATTTGAACTAAAAATATGCCCCCTCTCCATATATTGGAGGGGAGTATTAAGTATTTCACAGAAGAAAGCTAGAAAGGCTGACATTTCAGTTCGGTGCACAGGTGCAAAGGAAACTGCATTTCTGGCAGGATCAACAAGTATTCTTCTGTGCTACAAATTACATTATATTTGTGATAAAGAGCAGTAAAACACAACCATGTACTGTATATCACTACAAGCAATGAAGCAAAGCCTGCATATGTAATGATCAAATTAGTCTGCCCCATGTGTAATAATCAGCTTAGTGCACTGCTAATGAATGTATTGTAATACATATTTTTGGGGGAGAAACAGCTTTTCCTGTTCATTTCTACCATCCTCCATCTAGTGAGCTCTTTATTAAAATATACTGTATATAGTATGACCTGTCAATCCATGTCTTAGGCAGGATCCCAGAGTAAAGTACAGTGCCTTGAAAAAGTATTCATACCCCTTTAAAATATTGCAAATGTTGTCATGTTACAACCAAAACGTAAATATAGTTTATTTACAAAGTGGAAGAAAAATGATAAATGGCTTTCAAGATTTTTTACAAATAAATATGTGAAAAGTGTGCATTTATATTCAGCCCCCTTTAATTTAATACCCTAACTGAAATCTAGTGGAACCAATTGCCTTCAGAAGTCACCCAATTAGTAAATAGAGTCCACCTGTGTGTAATTTAATCTCAAAGAAAAATGGGGGAAATGTTGGGACTTTGAATGAAGTGTGTGTGGTGGAGCCAAATAAATCCACATACGTATAAACATCTGTATATTTGTTAGTAAACCAAATATGGCATTACTAGAACAATATAACAGGCATAAAGGCATATGATGTATCAAATATACATAGTATGAATTGTAACCAACATGACGCATACACAATAAAAATTGTACATCATGATCCCCCACAGAAATGAACATTGTCATTTGATCGGGTATAATAAAAATTAATTAAAACCATCTAGAATAGTTGATATACTAGATGCATCAAAATGGGATTCAACGCGTTTCGTGGACTCCAATCCACTCATCAGGAGCAAGTGCATTGATGTTCTCAAGGGAGATAAAAATCACCAAAGTGATCTATTATAACCACCAACTGGGAGAATAGACGTGAATGACAAAAATGGCTAGCCATGACTGAAACATATGTCTGCACGGGAGCAGAGGAAGGGTCCAAAGCAGAAACTAGGAGCACGCACAGATGCAGTCCCCCATGGGATATATTGTGTGAAAACTCTTTGTGTGATTGTTGATGGGATTTCTATGTTATATAAAATAAAATAAAATAAATGGTATGTACCCATAAAAATGTAGATAGGAAAAACAAAAATATATAGTAGAACCCATGAACCACAGAATGGAGATGATGTGGAGCATATAACTGAAGAAAGAAAAAAGAAAAAGAGAGTGTACATGAATATAGTATAATGAAAAATAAGAATTAATAGTAAAATTCCTGAAAGCAGGAAGTGGAAATGAAGGCAGGAGTGATACGGTTGTGCAGATGCTTGCTCCAGAGAAATAAAGTGAAGACAATGTGCACTAAGTGCTTACTGAGAAACTACCTTGGTGGATACTGATAGAACAGGAGCCAAGCTGGAAATGCAAGAGGTGTGCTGCATTTCCACATTTCTCAGTTCAGGTCTGAGAATTTGTCCACAGGACAACTATTAGTCATACACTCCACAAACTGTCCTTTATGGAGGAGTGGCAGGAAGAAAATAATTCTTGAAAGAAAGCAATAAGAAGTCCCATTTGCAGTTTGCAAGAAGCCATGTGGGAGACACAGCAAACATGTAGAAGAAGGTTCTCTGGTCAGATGAGGCCAAAATTGAACTTTTTGGCCTAAAAGCAAAATGCTATGTGTGGTGGAAAACTAACACTACACATCATCCTAAACACACCATCCCCACTGTGAAACATGGTGGCAACAACATCATGTTGTGGGGATGCTTTTCTTCAGCAGGGACAGGAAAGTTGGTCAGAGTTTATGGGAAGATGGATTGAGCCAAATACAGGGCAGTTTTAAAAGAAAACCTGTTAGAGTCTGCAAAAGACTGGAAACTGCAGGATGACGACCCCAAACATACAACCAGAGCTACAATGGAGTGGTTTGGATCAAAGCATATTCATGTGTTAGAATAGCCCAATCAAAGTTCAGACCTAAATTCAATTAAGAATCTTTGGCAAGACTTGAAAATTGCTTTTCACAGATGCTCTCCATCCAATCTGACAGAGCTTGAGCTATTTTCCGAAGAATGGGCAAAAATATCACTCTCTAGATGTACAAAGTAGAGGCATACCCAAAAAGACAGCTGTAATTGCAGCAAAAGGTGGTTCTACAAAGTATTGACTCAGGGGGGCTGAATACAAAAGCACGCCACACTTTTCAGATATTTATTTGTAAAAAATGTTGAAAAACATTTATCATTTTACTTCCACTTCACAATTATGTGGCACTTTGTGTTGGTCTATCACATACAATCCCAATAAAGTCCATTTCAATTTTTGGTTGTAACATGACAAAATGTGGAAAATTTCAAGGGGCATGAATACTTTTTTAAGGCACTCTATTTTGTTGAATTTACAGCTTATTGGGGGGAGCAATTTAACCAGTTTGCCTTAAATAAATAATAATAATAAAGTGCCTGGTCCTTGCACTATGCACAAGCCTCATAAAAAAAAAAATTCCTTTACATTCCCTGGCTGAACCTAATACTCCATTGTTTGTGTTTCGCATTCTCACCCTCCCAGACACTGCAGCTCACAATGGGAGGGTGTCAGCAGTAGAGGCAGTGCTGCCAATCCACAAAGCAGTGGGCAGGGCTGGTTGTGGAAACTTCCTCAACTGCTAACTTTGTGTAGTGCTACCCCTGGATGAGCCTCTTGATAGTTTGGGTTCTCTTTTCTGTGCCTCGACTCTGTGAACAACCTTGGCACGCCAGGTTAAGCAAATAGAAACTATAATACTGTTAACAACAGCACAAAGATACATTTTCTGAAAATAATACAATTCAGCATCAGTAAGTAGATACCACACTGATTAGTGAAAGCAGAACTACAGTAGGTGTATTGTTGGCAATTCCATATTGGTAATACATTCATAAATGAGCCAATATGGAATCCAGTAAGTGAGAATACACTAGGCTGAATGCTCACTAGCTGGTAGCAGTTTGCCGTGGAGTATTTTATATAGGAATTGATCTATAACTAGAAACCCACAAATCAGCATAAAGCAATGGTGTGTGTAACATTATTCACAATAGCAATTGGTGCTGTGATGGCTATCCTGCAGCTCGTGTACTTTTCTGCTAGAATTCACTCTTGGAATGACTATGCTAAGACATGGGTTTATTGCAGTGGTACTCCTTACTATAGGAAGTAAATTAAGTCTTTGTAGAGCAGCTTATCTAAAGTGAAAGTCCTTTGCCCTGGATCTTTATTTGGCTAGTGTTGGGGCTCAGGCTTTATGGTGGTGCACATAAATAAAGGCCCAGTTAAGCCTGCATACAGTGGTATAGGCTAGTAGTCAATTGTCCAGTCCCTATATGCTCAGCCTCTGCTAGCAGCAAACAGGCTAATGACAACAAGGCCCTCTCACCAGATCCAGGGATGCAGCCGAAATTATCCCACTGTTCAAACACCCTCTGGATTGGACTGGTATGGATGGCTCCAGTCCCCAGCCCACAAGTCCACAGAGCTCCGGTAAACTCTGCAGCAAGAAGGTGTGTCCCATTAGTGACTCAGTCCTCAGTCTCTGTGCACTCTGATCTGCTCTCTTTCTCTCCCCATCTGATCCCAGTGCTTAAGGTCCTCGATCTCAGCTTAGGCTGCTGGCTTGTGTAGGCTGGGTGCACACCCAATCAGGCAGATGTGCTCACATGGTTTCCCGCGCGGAAAAGAGAAAGCTCCTTGGTCTGCAGCACGGTAAAAGCAGCCTTTTCTCCTCCCTCCCCTCATGGTTACTGTATCTCAATGTTCCATAGGATTCCACAGCATGGCTCCTATTCAGGGCTTCAACTACAACAGTTCAGTGCAGATAGCATACAAGTCTATGGAGCTCGTTGGGCTTATCAGCTCTCCCTGCTGGTGGGAGGCAGACAGTGTTACCATGTCCAGCATGTCAGTTCAGTGAAGGCATGGAGACTGAGCAGCTGTAGCCAGTGTCTTAACATGCTCTCTATAGCCAAGCACCTGTCTACATTAGTTTTTGTTTTTTTTTGCAAACTACGTTATTGTTACAGGTTAAAGTTATCACCAGTATCTGCTCTACATACATCATCCCTATATATCCTTAACACATTGAGCACAAGAAAATAAGCATTCCCCAGTAAATTATGTTTGAAAATTCCTACCCCAGCTCTTACAGTTTGCAACTTTAAAAGCTGTTTCTGTTTCATAAAGCTGCAGAAGCTTCTATCTTCACTTGGTCTTCCTTCCAGGTTTGCGGGCTCCAGCCATTTGAATGGCATTCAGTTACAATGTGACTTGTGTAGCAATTGTATATGCTATATTCTTTTTTATTTGTAATTTTTTTCCCCACAAAAGTGGAGTTATTCTTTAAACAGGAACATAGACAAGGACTTTAAGATAAAGAAACAGCATAATGAGCAAGTGATTAAAGTGGACGTAAACCCTCACATATACCCAGTGAGGCCTTTAGATGATACACAGAGATGAAACAAATCCTCCTAAATAAGTTTTACATGCATATCTGCTGTCTTCAGCTTTATATACTGTTTAGAAAGTGCACGTCCTGTTATAATTTTCTCTTCCTGATTCACCTGTGGGTGTGGATTCTTGCCCTACACTGTGAGACAGCTGATTGGAAGAAAGGCACACACCCCCCTCCACATAGGCAGAGACTTGCAGAGCTGTGCTGTGAACAGACCAGCTCTCTGCTAATCTATTTATAGCACCCACCCAACACAAAATTCAGCCTGGTTTTATCACAGACAGTTGACAGAGAACTTGTCAGAAGTTATCATGCTGATAACAGAAGAAGAACGGGGCAGGAGAAAGCCATGGAACTTAGGGCTTTAAAGAGAGATAAGAAAACACTACAGGTATACTGTATGTGTCCAGCTCAAATGTCATGAATCAGGTTTACATCCACTTTACACCAGCTGCTGAAAATGCTTAATAACCTGATGGTTTAATATCACTTTAAACAAAATGTTTTGCTTTTACTTACAATTACTGTTCTTTCACGTCTGACTGTGTGTGGCACTAACCAGGGCCTCACAGCTGCATCCTGGGAAGTACCAGTCACATGTTCAAGGAGGCAGAACCAGAGGTCCAGGAAGTAAAGGGAGATGGATTCATCTGCCTTTAGTGAAAATGGTCACCATAAGGAAAATTGGGAGGAAAAGAAAAATAAGGTATAAAAAGCCTGCAATTTTCTATAGGCATATGTAGATTGCCATTACTAAACATTTCTAAAGGTGCCTTTGTTGTAATTTTTAAGAGAAGGGTGAAGTTTCTCTTTTAGGAATATGCAAAGAACTAATAAGTGGGGGAAACAAAGAGCTTGATAGAAAAGCAGAGTTCTTATCCTATCCTATTACTGTGATAGGATGGAAGGAAAATGAGGCCATGGTATTCTCAGACCTGGAAGGGGATATATTTCGGCCACACTATTTGTTCAATAGAGAACCACATTTTGAGTGGAAATGGTGTTTGATGTGAGTGAGGAAATGGACCACAAGACTGCTTTACCATAAGCATGTGCCTGTATGTGGTGGTTATTTTATATTAATTCCGACTAAAATGTATAACCCAGATCCAATAGCTCTCAACTGTCCCTCATTTGGAGAGATTGTCCCTCTTTTTAGACCAAATCCCTTTGTCCCTCCTGCAGCCTCCCTTGGCCATCTTTTTGGGCTGATGTGTACATGTCTATATAAACTATACTATTTTACTACCAAAAGTGTTATTGCGCACTAAACTTTTTATCCGCTATATTACTTCACTAGTTATTTTGGAGTAAGTTCCCTTTCTATGGGAGAATATAAGCTGGGAATCGCATTCCTTTGGAATATCTGAGAATGGTGTAAGGAAATGATTGTAGCCACATTAGTGCACAATCTATGGGCCATAATGTGAAATGCTAAGTATCAGTCACGGAAGTCAGTGCATTGTATAACACAGGTTTTCCCTCTTTCCTCTTGCTGGATAGTCACCCTGACATTTGGGAGATTGCGTGTCTACCTCTGTGGAATATTCACCTAATCTCCCTGCATGAAAGTTCTTCTATATAGAGCAGCTGGAGACAATTACATCAAGTCCAACCTATGTGTGTGATTATATGTCAGTATTACATTGTATATCCCTGTATGTTGCGGTCGTTTAGGTGCTCATATAATAGTTTTTTTGAAACTATCGATGCCCCGCACTGAAACCACCATCTGTGGAAGGGAATTCCACTTCCTTGCTGCTCTTACAGTAAAGAACCCTCTACGCAGTTTAAGGTTAAGCCTTTTTTCTTCTAATTTTAGTGAGTGGCCACGTGTCTTATAAACTCCCTAAACTAAAAGTTTTTTATCCCTATTGTGGGGTCACCAGTATGGTATTTGTAAATTGAAATCATATCCCCTCTCCAGAGAGAATAAGTTCAGTGCTCGCAACCTTTCCTCATAACTAATATCCTCCAGACCCTTTATTAGCTTTGTTGCCCTTCTTTGTACTCGCTCCATTTCCAGTACATTCTTCCTGAGGACTGGTGCCCAGAACTGGACAGCATACTCCAGGTGCGGCCGGACCAGAGTCTTGTAGAGCGGGAGAATTATTGTTTTATCTCTGGAGTTAATCCCATTTTTAATGCATGCCAATATTCTGTTTGCTTTGTTAGCAGCAGCTTGGCATTGTATGATATTGCTGAGCCTATCATCTACTAGGACCCCCAGGTCCTTTTCCATCCTAGATTCCCCCAGAGGTTCTCCCCCTAGTGAGTAGATTGCATTTATATTTTTGCCACCCAAATGCATTATTTTAATTTTTTCTACATTAAACCTCATTTGCCATGTAGTTGCCCACCCCATTAATTTGTTCAGATCTTCTTGCAAGGTTTCCATATCCTGCGGAGAAATTATTGCCCTGTTTAGCTTAGTGTTGTCCACAAATACAGAGATTGAGCTGTTTACCCCATCCTCCAGGTCGTTTATGAACAAATTAAACAGAATTGGTCCCAGCACAGACATGAATGGTGGCACTATGCTTTGCGTAAAAATTTGCTCTTCACACATAATTTGTCATTCCTATAACAACGAAGGTCAGTACTTTCTGTGATACTATTAAACTTTCAGGACAAGCTTACAATACTGTAAAAAAGTACAGCTTGGACCAAAAAGAAGTTGGTGGTAGACCCTCGAAAGGTTGTTGGGAAAATGTAACTGTTAGTACAAATAAAAAAATTATGGGAAGTACTCAAGTATGGAAGTATAGAAGAACGGGTGTGCATTAGGAAATTGGGTGAATATTCCACAGAGGCAGGCAGACAGTCTTCCAAATGTCAGGGTGACTGCCCAGCGAGAGGAAAGAGGGAAGACCTGTGTTATACAGTGAACTGACTCCTGGTGACTTACGTCACTGATACTTCTCACTTGTTAGGTTTGCATGCTACAAGGAGAAAATTAGAGCCAATGGGGAGAATGCAGGACCTCAGAGAATGTGGCAGGGTATTCAGAGACAGGAGGTCACCGTAGAGGTTCCTGTTCCCCTCAAGTTTGGTCACTTTTATGAATACTGCATTCCGTATTCCTACGTTGCCATTAATTTATATGGTTTAATTTTAGTTTGTAGCATGTGCCCACCTATGTCCATACAGGCAATTGTGTAATCAATACCTATACATGCATTGTATGTAGAGAGATGTCACTGACGAAGAAGAGGCCAGCTAACATACTTTTAGCAGTTTCCTGGAACTCTCTTTGATAACAGTTCTCGATCTCATTCCAGTGGCCTAACACTTGAGCAAGGAGTTTTTCATATTATCAACACAAAATGTGTCCTGGTATGTACGGGGAATCCTGACTAAGCTGGACACTGCGGAGAGGAAGAAAAAAGGGATACTTAAAAAAAACTACAGTGAGGTAATATTGCAGTGTTTGGTTGCAGCCAAGTCAGGATTTACACAGATCTTATGGCACAGGTGCCAGGGCTTGATTGACAAGCCCAAATTGCAACTGTCCTTTCAGAGATGACATCACCAGACAACCAGGGACACTGAGGCTGTGGGGAAGGCCAGGGCCGGAGTTGTTAGCAGGCATTTAGGTTTATTCAGTAATGCAATCCAAAGAGTAATGATTATATGTCAAATGCAGTAATCCAAAGCAACCAACTGGATATTATAAAAAAAGAATTTCCATTCCCTGAATTAATTTACTAATTGTGTTTAAATTATAGCAAAGGAACATTTTTTGTAGTTTTAGTGGATAGTACCCCCATTTGGAAGTGCAGCTTCTCTATTTTTCATGCTTACCGTTATCTCCAAGGGTGTAAGTGAAAGAAAATAACACATTTTGGATTGTTACCAGAACAGTCATCGAGAGAAAATCTTCCAGTGGGGACAATCGTTCTAGCAACCCTGTTGACAATCAGGGATTCCCTTTCTGTGGCTGTGGGACAGGAAGTGAAGGGAAATTTCCTCAAAGCAAAAAAAAAAACTTGACGGGGGTTATTTCCCTCCCTTACTCTAGCCAAAATAAAAAATGTTTTGCCTTCTTTACTCTTCCTACTTTAACTCTTTATGATATAATGGATGCTTCCTCTCAAGTGTAACATGTGTGTTTGATATATATATATTATAGATGATATGATATATATATGATAAAATAAATATATAGCTCAAAGCTTCAAAACACCGGAGGGAAACATTTTTTTATTATTCTCTATGCAGATGGTATACATCTCCACTCCAGGTCACCTGAAGCGCAAAAAAGTTCTTTAGCTTTTTTTGTAACTTGAATTGGGCAGATTTGAGTGTTTTTTGCCGTGTTTTTTATACTCACAGAAATTAATGGAAACACATCATTCGTGCATTTTTGTGCGCATTCACGTGTTTGGTTGTGCGTTTTTGCACGATTTTCTGCTCAAATGAAAAAAGTTAAATATAAAATAGAAATAATATATGAATAAATAAATGTAAAATAAATACACAAATAGCTAAAAATTATCATAAATAAATAAAATAAATTAACAATATGTGATAATATATGAATAAATAATAATTAACCTCTAACCTTAAAAATATTAAATTATCATTATTATTTATTTATTTTTGTTACCAGGAGTTATTTTTTTTTATTATTTAAAGTTGATTTTTTTTTCCATATATAATACATTTAAAAAAATCATCACAAAAACTTAAAATCCAGACCTTTCCCCTACCCCCCCCCCCAATCCCTTTTGTGCTTTCACTTCCTCCACCCTCTCTCCCGTTCCCTCTCCAACTCCCCCCCCCCCCGCTCATTTCTCTACCCAAACTTCTAAATATGTCCTTTGTGTTTTTAAATCTAGTCCAGCTTTTCCATATACTTTTAGATCTTCCTACCTGCTCTTCCTCCCTACTGCTGTGGTATTCCATTTTATATGTATAATCGATCCTATTAAACCATTCCCTTGTCGAGGGCCTTTCTTTATCTTGCCATTTTTTTGGTATCACACCTTTGGCAGCATTTAGTACGGTAATATTGTGTCCTTATATTGTGTTTTTTTCTTCCATATTTATATTGTGAATGAAAGCAACACCATGGGTCATCTGGAATCTCAAATCCCATGATCTCTTTTACCTCCTGCCAAAAATCCCTCATCTTCGGGCATTCCCACAATAGATGGAACATTGTCCCCCTCTGGCCACATCCTCTCCAGCACAGTGGAGTTTTCTCTGGTTGATATTTTTGGGCCAGTATGGGCGTTATGACCATCTAGATTTGTAATTCATCTCTATTGTGTTTATTTCCCTCGCAAACCTGTATACTGCTCTCAATACTTTACTTTTATGTTGCTCTTTTATTTGTGATCCCAGCTCTTTTTCCTATTTTTCAATAAATGGGGGCATTCCCTTCCCCTCCAGTGCAGTGAGTATTTTATATATTTGTGATATACTGTGATTTAATTTTGTTTGTAAATTACATATTTTTTCTATTGGGTTTAAATTCTCCACAGACTGGATTGGTTGCGGTAAAGTTGACACAAAATGTTTTAACTGTAAATGCCTCATTTCATTCAAGTCCATCAAATCACTCTTATGTTTTAATTCCTGAAATGTTTGTATTTTCCCCTTTTTTATAATATCATTTAATTGTGCATTGTTTATCTATTTTCCAAACTGTGTCCCATTCCCAGGTGAGAAAAAACTTTGGCCCATCTAGTGGTATCAAAGGTGCATTATATTGCCATTTTACCTGTCTTAATAATAATAACAATAGTAATAAAATAACAATAAACACCAAAACCCGAACAAAAAAAAAACAAATGATTATTAATAATAATAATAATAATAATAATTTATTTAATTCTTTTGTGTTATGCCCCGTACACATGGTCGGATATTCCGATGGAAAAAGTCTGATCGGATTATGTTGTCGGAAAATACGATCGTGTGTGGGCTCTAGTGGACTTTTTCCGTCTGAATTTCCGACGTAAAAAATTGGAGAGCAGGATCTAAAATTTTCCGACAACAAAATCCAATCGGACTTTTTCCAATCATGTGTAGAGAATTCCGACGCACAAAGTGCCACGCATGCTCAGAAGAAATTTGGAGACAAGAGCTATTGGCTACTGGCCTCTACGTAGTCCCGTCGTACGTTTTGTACGTCACCTCGTTCGGAACGATCGGATTTTCCGACAACTTTGTCCGACCGTGTGTATGCAACACAAGTTTCAACCAAAATCCGTCTGAAAAAATCCAACGGATTTTGTGGTCGGAATGTCCGACCGTGTGTACAAGGCATTAGGGTGTTTAGTTATTTTTTTTTTTTTATTTTTTTAAGGGGTAGGGGTTAAAGTTAAGGGTTAATTATTTATTGTTACTTAGTATTCATTTATTGAATTCATTTATTATTTATTTC
>CM053035.1:118951682-118974812 GCA_028564925.1 Lithobates sylvaticus | reverse complement strand
CTTACACAAAACTCAGCGCCGTGTCCTGATGGCTTCTCAGACGGTTATTATAAAAAAATTGCCAACAAGCTAGCCCCCTATATGGTCAGATTCTTTAATTTCCTATGGTCTGGTTCTCCCCTGAATAAAGCTCTAAATTTAGCTTACATCTCAGTTATCCCTAAACCTGACAAGGATCTGAGCGTGGTTACTAACTACCGCCCTATCTCCTTAATTAAGGGGTGATAAGGGGCCGGGATCTGTGATCACCCGAGTCTCATTGACTCGGTGATCAGGGGGCGCGCGGGGAGTGTGCAAAGGGAAGGATGTCTATTGACGGCCTCCTGGCAATGTAGGTCCGTGCTGTAGCCATCAATCGAGAGTCCAGCGATGCGGGGGATCGAAGCCCCGCTTGTCTCTGTGACTGGCCGCGCAATCATCTGGGACTTGTGACGTGTCCCAGATGATTGCCTAAGCAGTGGTTCTCAACCTCAGTCCTCAAGTACCCCCAACAGGCCATGTTTTGGGATTATCTCTTAGATAAAATAGCTGTCCAAAATGCCAAGCTATTGACTCTGATTTAAAGCACCTGTGCAAGATAAAGGAAAACCTGCAAACATGGCCTGTTGGGGGTACTTGAGGACTGAGGTTGAGAACCACTGGCCTAGAGGGAGAAGGCATAGCTGATCTCCATTCCGGCACCGAGGGAAGTGACGTAAGGAGCCGAGGTGAGTAAGGAGGCAGATTATGAGGGACCCCCCTAGCAACAGGCATTAAGAGGTGAATAAAACATTTATTTTCTCCAAATGTTTTTTTTTTTTTTTATATATATATATTTCATGCACATTAATGACATTTTTTTTTTTTTTTTGTGGAACTCCCTTTTAAGTATATTATGGAAGGATGAACATGAAATAGCAGTTCTATAGATTCTAGGTTCATTAAAAAAAAAAAAAAAGATACATTGTTTTCTATAGAAAACAACTTTCGTCCGAAAAAGGGACAAGCATGAAAAATGTTTTCGTACGATACCATATCGTACGATTTTCGTTTAACTGCCTCCCGACCGGCTCCCGTATATATATACGGTGGCAGAATGGCTCTGCTGCACAAATTGCCGTAAATTTACTGCGGCACCTTTGAGAGCCATAGCAGGCGCGCGCGCACACGCTCGCTGCACGGCGGGGGACCCGATGCCGGCCATCCGTGATTGCGGGCACGAGAGCCTTACCTGTCAGGGGAGGAGAAACAGATCGTCTGTTCCTACTAAGTAGGAACAACGATATGTCTCTTCCCCCAGTCAGTCCAATCCCCTCACAGTTAGAACACACATTTAACCCCTTGATCACCCCCTAGTGTTAACCCCTTCCCTGCCAGTGACATTTATACAGTAATCAGTGGCTATTTTATAAATGTCAATGGTCCCAAAAAAGTGTCAAAAGTGTCCGATCTGCCCGCGCAATGTTGCAGTCCCGATAAAAATCGCTGATTACCGCCATTACTAGTAAAAAAATAATAATAAAAATTACAAATCTAGCCCCTACCTTGTAGACCCTATAACTTTTGCGCAAACCACTCAATATACGCTTATTGTGATTTTTTTCCCAAAAATATGTAGAAGAATACATAGTGGCCTAAACAGATGAAGAAATTTGTTTGTTTTTTTATTTTTTAATTGGCATATTTATTATAGCAAAAAGTAAAAAATATTGTGTTTTTTTCAAAATTGTCACTCTTCTTTTGTTTATAGTGCAAAAAAATTAAAAACCGCAGAGGGGATCAAATACCACCAAAAGAAAGCTACATTTGTGGGAAAAAAATTACGTAAATTTTGTTTGGGTATATCGTCGCACGACCACGCAATTTTCAGTTAAGATAACGCATTGCCGCAGCGCAAATTTTTTTCTGACACCCTAGAGAATAAAATGGCAGTCATTTCAATACTTTCTGTCACACCGTATTTGCGCAGCGGTCTTACAAGCACACTTTTTTGGAAAAAATACACTTTTTTGAATAAAAAAATAAGACACCAGTAAAGTTAGCCCAATTTTTTTTATAATGTGAAAGATAATGTTACGCTGAGTTAATTGATACCCAACATGTCACGCTTCAAAATTGCGCCCCCACATGGAATGGCAACAAACTTTTACCCTTAAAAATCTCCATAGGCAACGTTTAAAAAATTCTACAGGTTGCATGTTTTAAGTTACAGAGGAGGTCTAGAATTATTGCTCTTGCTCTACCGATCGTGGCGATACCTCACATGTGTGGCTTTAACACCGATTTCATATGCGGGCGCTACTCACGTATGCGCTCGGTTCTGCATGCAAGCTCGGCGGGACGGGGCGCGTTTAAAAAATTTTTTTTTTTTAATTTATTTTACCTTTTATTTTTTACATTTTACACTGTTTTAAAAAAAAATTGTCACTTTTATTCCTATTACAAGGAATGTAAACATCCCTTGTAATAGAAAAAAGCATGACAGGACCTCTTAAATATGAGATCTGGGGTCAAAAAGACCTCAAATCTCATATTTACACAAAAATGCAATAAAAAAAAAAAAAAAAAAAAAACGCGATAAGCGTCGGAGGGCACCGGATCATGGCGGGAGGGGGGGGGCCCTTTCCCGCCACTGATAAAAGTGATCTCGTGGCGAAGCCGCCGCAGAGACTACTTTTATGTTGTAGCGGACCACCCGCTGAAGACGAGGATACTGGGGTTATGTTAGCTTGCTGCCGCCATAACAACGATATCCTCCTTCAAACAGTCACCGTATAACTGGTTAAACACTACAGTTTTTGTTCGAAAATATAATACAAATACATTACATCATTTCTGCATGTTTATTCTGTCATACAAGAATTTTTGTACTTAAAGCGGAGCTCCGTCCTGGGGAAAATTTTTTATTTTTTTTAAAAAAGTCAGCAGCTACAAATATTGCAGCTGCTGACTTTTAAAAAATCGGACACTTACCTGTCCCGGGGTCCAGCGATGTGGGGGAACGAGGACCCCCCCTCATTCCCCGAGCCGCTCACGGCGCCGACATTCCTAATGTGGGAACCCGGCTGTGGCTTCACAGCCGGGCACCCACTGCGCATGCGCGAGCGGCGCCGTGCGCCGTGATTTGACGCTCAGTCATCTGGGACACGTGACAGGTCCCAGATGACTGTGCGGCGCCGAGGGGGAAGTGACGTTTTGCCCGGGCAATGAAGGTGGCAGACTTCGAGGGACCCCCTAGCAACAGGCATTTAGAGGTGAGTAAAACATTTTTTTTTCCAATTCTTTTTTTTACATTTTTTTTTATGATTTTTAAGCCCCTTTTGTTTTTTTGACCGCAACCTCACTTTAAGTAACCTATTCGTTTTCGATATGGAGACTAGCATGCAAAAAAACGGACGATCATTCGTCCGTTAATCTCATTGTGGGTACTAGGGTTTAGGGGTCCTGCGTGCTGCATTTTACTGGTGTGTGGTTCCATTCAGGTTAAAAAATTGAATTCTTCCAAAACTGCGATTCCTGTTATGGTATAGTAAGAACAATGACCCCCCGGACCCAGGTAAAGATTAAATTTCTTGCTCTGGTTGCTGGTGGAGCAATAAAATAAAACAAGGGCATCATGCAAACCAGCTCTAAGCTTTGTATTAATCTTGATGCCATGTGAAAGAAAAACCAACACCAACCAACTCTCCATGCTGAGCCATTCACTGCAAATTCATTTTTTGAAGGAGCAATGGAGATCTACTGCTCTTCATTACATGCAAGAACTTTGTTTATAACTGCCGTAGCATAATGAGTGATGCTATACCTCTGTTGAGTATGTCAGCTGGTTTTAGAGTTGTGTTGTTCACTTCTTTTGTCAAATAATCGGTCCTTTTAGTCCTCTTCATGGGTAAGCTGCCCACCTGCTTGTGTACTTCCTCTTCATAATAAAAGACAGTCTGTGTGTCAACAGCTGGAGAGTGTCACCACAACACACTTGGTGACATCATTAGCCTTCTCTAAATCCGACTTCTCTCTTTGCACAGGAGTAACAGGTGTGTTATTAGGTAGAATCGTTACTATTTGTTTGGGAAACCCCTAAGCACATGTCACTAACAGTCAGAACTAAGACAAAGACTGATGAAAGGTTTCACAAAATGTTTTCTATAACTGTTTATTCTGAGAGACTGCAGTTTTTGGGTATGAGATTAAGGTAATTCATCATGGGGTCAAACCTGTGGCAATCGATTACTGTTGCAGTGAGAGGAATCTTATTCTATCCATAATATAGCACTAATTAGAAATCCAACAGGTCCTGTAGGACAGTGGTCATCAACCCTGTCCTCAGGGCCCACTAACAGGCCAGGTTTTATGTATTGTCTGCAATTCAGCCTAAAAATGAGTAAAATATTAATAGGATGAATTAGTAGCGCTAGTGTACAATAATAATATACAAATTTCAAAGTATAAAAAAGTGTAAAACAGTGTTATATAAATAACTTAATACAATTTTCCAATAATGACAATGTGTATAATTCACCCAGTGACAAGTGAAAAAAAGGTTTATAAATATTATAGTCCAAACTGTAAATAAAATTAGGTGATTTCAAAATAGTCTTCAGATAAAATCTTTAAACTTGAATCTTCAAAGTAACTTGAATCAACCACCACACCACGTGTTTGTGACACCACTCCCTCTGAAGAGCGCACTCACCAGCTCACAATAGACACGTGCAATTCGTTTTTTTCGTTTTTCGTTTTTTTCCGTTATTTTCGTTCATTCGTTATCGTACGAATGAACGAACGATTCGCTAAAAATGTTAACGAATCCGAAAACAACGAAAATCCGAAAAAAAATAATTAGAAACAACGAATGTACGAAAGAAGAAAATCCGAAAAACGAAAACAGGAACAACGAAAATCAAAATGAACGAAAAAATTCGTAATTTTTTTTTTTTGTTGAATTGGTAATTTTCCGTGTCCCTTACAATGGCGCTGCTTAACGTGCCTCGAATGGATTGAACAAAAAAATTCGTACATTCGTAAAAAAAAAATTTGATTCGTAATTTTCCGTGTCTCTTACAATGGCGCTGCTTAACGTGCTTCGAATGGATAGAACGAAAAAATTCGTACATTCGTAACTTTTTTTTTTTTTGATTCATAATTTTCCGTGTCTCTTACAATGGCGTTGCTTAACGTGCTTCGAATGGATTGAATGAAAAAATTCGTACATTAGTAACTTTTTTTTTCGATTCGTAATTTTCCGTGTCTCTTAAAATGTAATAATAGCATACACATTACATAAAATTATGAATTATGCTCCGATTACGAATCTACGAATGTACGAATAAATAAATACGAATGCGTCCGAATTTCGAATAAACGAATAAACGAAAATTAAACTGAAAAACGAATCAACGAAAAAATAACTCTTACGAAAATACGAATCGTTACGAATACGAACACCGACGACTTACGAATTTACGAATCGTTACGAATACGAACACCGACGACTTACGAATTTACGAATCATTACGAATCAACAGAAACGAAAAGAATGAAACGAAAATAAACAAATTTTTTTGTTGTTCAAATGTCTAGCTCACAATGCCTCCCACTTTCGTGTTTGGCTGCAGCGTATTTTACCCACTCCTGGGGTTAATGGTGACGCTCCACTTGATTAGCTTGTTAAATCTCAATGTGACTCCATAGGTAAAAAAAATAAATAAGTGCTCCACATAGTGTAAAAAAGTATAACCAGTTTATTCAATCACACAAACACCTCCAATGGTAAAACTCACATTTCAAAAAGTAAAATCAAGCCTCCAATAAAACCACAGCAAACCAAACTGGACTGGTATAGCAATGTACTACGGCCACGGCGGACCAGAAGTATGCGCACCAACGAAATCTCTCACCGACTTCTAAGTGTCAACCTATGGCAGTGGTGGAGCTGGTGCGCTCTTCAGAGGGAGTGGTGTCACAAACACGTGGTGTGGTGGTTGATTCAAGTTACTTTGAAGATTCAAGTTTAAAGATTTTATCTGAAGACTATTTTGAAATCACCTAATTTTATTTACAGTTTGGACTATAATATTTATACACCTTTTTTTCACTTGTCACTGGGTGAATTATACACATTGTCATTATTGGAAAATTGTATTAAGTTATTTATATAACACTGTTTTACACTTTTTTATACTTTGAAATTTGTATATTATTATTGTACACTAGCGCTACTAATTCATCCTATTAATATTTTACTCATTTTTAGGCTGAATTGCAGACTTTACATTGTTATATTCACATAAGTAGCAGCTGCTTGTTTTTCTTCACTTAATTATTTAATTATTTATTCCTTTACTGGTATAGTTAGTAAATAATTCATTTTTTGGCACAGTGGGGGTAAAAAATATAGAGGGCGGTTTTTATATATTTTTTTTTTTTACCAACAGTATACAGGTTTTATGTATTACCTTGGGGAGATGCAGACTAGAATACTGCAATCACTGAGCAGCAAATGATATCACCTGTGATGTAGTTCAGTTATCTTGCAAACCGGGTCATGGCTGTTGGGTAGGGCTGCAAATTCAAAATTAGGTTCAGATATCTTTGTACCAAAGCCCCTTAGAAGATATAAAAATATAGATACTGTATGACAGTGTCGGTATGTTTAAGGTCCTCTTCACACATGTGCAGTGTGTTTCCACTCACAAGGTACTATACAATTTTCCATGCAATAGTGTAAGTTGAGATAAAGCAACCAATTATTTTGAATTGAACTAGAGGTGGAAGAAGGGTTGCCACCTCATCCCTTTAGGGCTCTTTCACACGGACGGACCGTATGTCCGTTTTTCATCCTTCCATTTTTGGATGAAAAACTGACATACAGGTACCCCTATGGGATAGCGGGTGTCAGCGGATGAGCATCCGCTGACACCCGCTCTCGTCCGTGCCCGCTATGCTCCGTTTCTGCAGACGGAGGAAAACCCTATTTTTTCATCCGTCTGCAGAGCGGATCGGGTGACGACGGACTCTACCGTCCGTCGTCACCCGATCCCCCATAGGGGAGAGTGGCGCTCTGACAGGTCCGTCCCTGCACGGAGTGCAGAGACGGACCTGTCATCTTCTGCTCAGCGGAGATCGCTCCGGCGATCCCTGCTGAGCAAGCGGATATCCACGGGGCGGATCTGCACTGATCCGCCCCGTGTGAAAGAGCCCTTAAACCCGACCACATATTAATTACACAGGTGCTGTGGCTGATTAGGGTGGTAATTCAACTCACTTAGTGCCTTATCTGCATTTAATTAGCCTCAGAACCTCTGAGGCTAACCTCTGTGTAATTCAAAGGTGTCCGGGTTTAAAGGGATGAGGTGGCTGTAAGCTGTATAGCCTAGGCTTGACAACTCTTCACAAAAATGAGGGTCCCCCACATAGATGGGGTCACCTGGCTTGAGTAGTCTATATATATATATATATCTCACACACTATATTACCAAAAGTATTGGGGCGCCTGCCTTTACACACACATGAACTTTAATGGCATCACAGTCTTAGTCCATAGGGTTCAATATTGAGCTGGCCCACCGTTTGCAGCTATAGCAGCTTCAACTCTTCTTGGAAGGCCATCCACAAGGTTTAGGAGAGTGCCTATGGTAATGGTTGACCATTTTTACAGAAGCGCATTTGTGAAGTCAGGCGCTGATTTTGGATGAGAAAGCTTGGCTCGCAGTCTCCGCTCAAAGAGACCGTTTGTCCGTGTTCATCCGATCCGCTCTGCAGACGGATGGAAAAATAGGGTTTTCCTCCGTCTGCAGAATCGGACAATAGCGGAGGCGGACGATAGCGGGTGTCAGCGGATGCTCATCCGCTGACACCCGCTATCCCATCAACCCATTGTGCTATCCCATCAACGGATGGATGAAAAACGGACATACGGTCCGCATGTGTGAAAGGGGCCTAATACATGTTTCTGTTTTGGCTAGTTTCCACATTGGTAAGTTGTTTGTATTATTTTCTGACCCTCTGACATCACACACTCCCAGTCTTTGAGTATGCAAAACGACATCAAAGAAAATATTTTTGTATTTGGTAAACCAGCATGTTGGGTTTTGGCATCAGGAGCCTGGCACAGTGTCCCAGTCTCAGTGTGAAACCTGTGCCCCCTTTTGACCCTAACAATCAACCCTGTAAAAACACACAGGAGGGCACAAGCGCCTAGTGCATTACCAGCACCAAGATATATTGGATCCTAAAGACAAAAACATACTCATTAACCGCTTGCCGACCAGCCGCCGTCATTATACTGCAGCAGGTCAGCACGATCCCGCAAGCCGATGTAGCTATACGTCCGCTCATGGAATCGGGATAGCAGGCGCCCGAGCTCTCGCTACACTGCGGGGGTGCCGATGCTCGTGGCCGACGGTCGCGATGACAGCCAGCCACGAGCAATCGCGGGCACGAGAGGCAGAACAGGGATGTGTGTGTGTAAACACACACATCCCTGTTCTGTTCTGTGAGGTGTGACAGATTGTGAGTTCCTAATAGCTAGGAACCACGATCTGTCACTTCCTCTAGGTCAGTCCCCTCCCCCTACAGTTAGAAACACACACAGGGAACACAGTTAAGCGCTTGATCGCCCCCTGGTGTTAACCCCTTCCCCACCAGTGACATTTTTACAGTAATCGGTGCATTTTTATAGCACTGATCGCTGTATAAATGCCAATGGTCCCAAAAATTTGTCAAAAGTGTCGGACGTGTCCGCCATAATGTCGCAGTTCGATCGCAGATCACCGCCATTACTAGTAAAAAATAAAAATGCTATGAATCTATACCCTATTTTGTAGACGCTATAACTTTTGCGCAAACCAATCAATATACACTTATTGCGATTTTTTTTTTTGACCAAAAATATGTAGAAGAAAACATATCAGCCTAAACTGAGAAAAAAATTGCTTTTTACAAAAAAAAAAAAAAATGGGGATATTTATTATAGCAAAAATTACAAAATATTGTGTTTTTTTTCAAAATTCCTTTTTTTTCTTTATAGTGCAAAAAATAAAAACCACAGAGGTGATCAAATACCACCAAAAGAAAGCTCTATTTGTGAGAAAAAAAGGACATCAATTTTGTTTGGGTACAGCGTCACACGACCGCGCAATTGTCAGTTAAAGCAACACAGTGGCGAATAGCAAAAAATGGCCCGGTCATTCAGCGGCCAAATTTTCCAGGGCTGAAGTGGTTAAAAGGAACAGGTGTATCACATCATAACTACAGCTGTAAGGCAATGTCATCTAACCCTGTATACCACAGTTGTAAGGCTGCGCTCTGAAGAAAAGGACACATCACCCAAAATGCGTCAGTCTTCCAACTGTGGTATTCACATTTAGACAACATTACCCTAAGGCTGGAGTTGTGATGTGATATGCTTGTCCCTTTTAAGGTTTGTGGGTATGTTTGCGTCCTTTGGATCCAACAAATATTAGAGGTAGTAATGCACTCGACGTTTACACCCTCTTGCACCCGCATTTTTATTTTTTTTTAAGATTTACGCATTTGAAGAGGGCTGCAAGCATTATGGGTTGTGACACCATTGGACATATAACAGTCTGAGCACTGGAGTGTTTGAATTTTTCTGGGAATGTAACAATTGACTCTACACAAATCTGCACCCTAACCAAGCTGTAAACCTGTAACCTGTACAGAGAAAGTATGTCAGCTGCCATTTGTTCCCGCTCCTGATATCATTTTCAATTAAATTTTTATGAAAATTTTGTATTGAAGGTTCCTTTGGACACATATGCTATGCCCTTTGGTTACTTTTTCACATATATGCAGTCCTGTTTGGTGGGTGTCTCAGGTTCATAGGTAAGGAGGATACTTTTGGACAGATTCTCAAGCACTGGCATATTTTATCTGTATGTGAGTAATATTTACAATTATGTAATATGGGTAAGGTTGAGCCCAATGTACAGTATATATAATTTACTGGGAGCCTTTTTTTTACATTGCAGGGTGGCGATATATATCCCTGATGAAGAGTTTCTCGGAACGTGTTGGATGCCCTCTTCATGTTGATACTGGTTCTGAATCCTGTATGATTTACAGTGGTATATGGTGATGAGTATTACCACCGCTAAAACAATTGTGCAATAATGTAGGTCTTAATCATGCATTTTTAGCATATGGAAACTTCACGGAGTTCTTTTTTTACATTGTGAACAATAAAATGTATATTTTATATAACTAAGTAACTAACTAAGCAAAAGGTATATGCTTTTGCCATGTAAAAATCCTATTAAGAGGAACCTTTTTCAATGCGTCAGCTGCCATTGCTAATCTTGTTTTGAAAAAGTGTGTTGCATAGCTTTTTATACACCCAGTGTTTTTTTAGTTACTGACCCAAGATAAGCTTGCAGCAAACAAAATGAAGTCACAACTCCTGGTCAGGCAGTTGATAAGGGTAGTGATTGCCAGGCTTTTGGGTGAACTCTGACCCCAAACCCCCAAGCTGAAAAGTTGAACGTAAGGCTAAATAAGGTGACATTTGCTCAACCAGAAAAACTCCATGTAGATGTACAAAACATTGAACATCTACCAGTTTTGTATAACCGTCTTTCTGTGGGTACTTTACCTGTTCTTCAGTGCTTCACCTTGTTCTGAGCTTGACAAGGGTGCATTGCCAGTGCAGGCCCACACCTCAGTGAATCAAAATGCAGTTGCATTCATTTTTAGTCTGCTGGTTTGTAGATCTTTACCAACATGTGAGGTACCCTGGCTGTAGTGAAATCTGTTCATGAAGGACATAATTGGAGATGCGCTGATTGCTGTCAGTAAGTGCAATTTAGCTTAGATCTTTACATTCAGGGCACCTTCATGGTGTTTTGCCAGCTAATGCGCCTATCCTAAAGTGTACCTGTCAAAAAAACATTGTGTATAGGTAAAGATAAGGCATGAAATCCCTGTCAGTATGTGTAACTGTAATTTGTAGTGACTTGGAAGGGATGCGAACAAATGAGGTTTGTATGAAAGAAGAGGAGAGCCCTGCTGATGTAGCATAGAATGCCTGTGAAGTGTCAAGTGTCAAAGCAGATGTCATTTTATCACACATGGATGGGACAGTCAGGCAAAGGGGCGGGTAGGGGGCCTAGGAGTACAGAGAGAGTTTGTGTGTGTCAAAGACAGTGAGAAGGGGGATCTTTCAACTAATGACCACATCGACCGAAGCTCCCTAACCCAACTCTAATTGGGAAATCTTTCTGGCCTCACTCCCTTCTCCTTTCATTAAAGCTTGTTTCCTGCGGCCTTACAACTGACAGGCTACTGCTCGCAACACAAGTTATTTTTGCAGAAGATATTCGAAAAAAGAGCCAAACAAGCCAACCAGCAAAGAAACAACCTACACAACTCTTGAATGAAGATTTACTTACAGGGGAACAAAAACATTTAATGAAAACAAGAGACATTTTTGAGGTCAATACAGCAATTCAAAAACCTTTTAATGTATTAGTGACTCTATTTTTTATTTATTGAGGACACTCCTTCAAAATATTTATTTTTGTTTTTTTGAACATATTTATTTATATTTTATTCTTCACCCCTGGAATTTTTGATTTTTTTTTCTGTGTTTGTTAATTTAAAAGGGAGCAATTACGTCCGTCTCCATCCCCTTAATTCCGTCCGTAGGGACGACCGGGATTTTGCCACCCAATATGACTTTGCTGGCTTCAGAGCGCTCTATGCTCATTCGGAGCAAGTTTCGCTCAGGTAAGTTGTTATGGAATGATTGCATATAAGAAAAGTCCTATTAACCTGTTTACCCTTTAATATATCATAAGGTAATTTTTACTTGGATGTATTCAGAATTAAAGTATAGTCAAATTCAATTTTGCATTGTGTATGGAAGGGTTAGAATCCCTGTCTAGTTTTTATTACAGTCTGTAATTCCACCTGGACAATTAGCCGTGGTGACCATTGTCACTGAATCCAAAATGTGATGTGAAATCCATGATTGTAATGTTTTCAGCAGAACAGGAAATGAAGTTAAATCCTTCTGGGACATCAGTTCTGGTAAAAACTGTCTTAGTGTGGAATCGCCCTCACTTTGGAGAGATTTCCTGTCACTTCCTGTTGTGTCTCCAGGACAGAAAGTATAATATGTTGGCTCTATATTGTTTATTTATTTATTACAGGATTTATATAGCGCCAACAGTTATGCATCGCTTTACAATATAAAAAGGGAGACAATGCAGTTATAATACAATAAAATACAAGAGGATTAAGGGGGCCCTGCTCAGAAGAGCTTACAATCTAATTGACGTTACATTATAAAACTGAAGTTGCATCAGTAAGTGCACATAAGAACATTCTTATATTTAATTCCTAAGTCCTAAATGCAAATCTTGCTGGCTAAGGTTGGGTTCACATATATGGGAATTGGTAGCGGGTTTCCTCGCATCCACTTGGCATGACAGGCGAGTGTGACCGGCTCTCAATGGAGCCAGTTCACACAGGTCCGGGGCGGCCATGGTCCGGTTTGCAGAAGGGTCCTGTGCGTCCTTGGGTCCGGTTCAGGTGTGAATTCAGGCAAAAATTTGAACCGGTGAACAGGAACGCACCGGACCCCATGCCTGAAACTGTGGCCAGAGATACTGTATGTGAACCCGGCATTAATAAGCATTACGCATTCTAGAAACCAATTTGCAAGCATCTTGCCTATTCTAGCTGTTAAAAACTGGCAAAAGCAAGATCTAATGCTGTTTTATTTGTAAGATACTACACTCTGAACATCACCATTGGTCTTTGTACTCCTTTCAAAGGTTTTTCTTTGCTTTAGACACTCAGTAGTAGATATCTGTATTTTTTTTTTTTTTTCTTAATCCAATCGGATGCCAGATCTAAATAGAAATTTCCAGGGCTGAATAAGACTATGTACATACATTCTGAATGCAGATACACTAAAGGCTCTCCCAGGAAGGATGCCGTTAGAACAATGAAGAAATACAGCATAGTTTAATTCAGAGGTCCACATTTATTATGCAAAGCTGTGGTATGGAACGAAGTACATACACCTGTAAGGCATTGTCTGTATTTGGACATACATCTCATTACAATTATTATACAGATAAGCAGCAATGCAGGTGAAGCTACCCAAACTTATGATTGTGATCATGAGTATGAGACCTAAAACTATGCTATTTAGTTAATTACCATCAATCTCAGTCATCAGCATAGTGCTGTGCGCCACATATGGTGACACTGGGTGATGGATTTAGTAGTACTTTATGTGACTTCAAACAAATGTGATGCCAGATGGTGGACATATCAAAATGAAGATTATCACATTTGGGAGGCTGACTAATGTGGATAGACCATGGCTGCTAGAGGCTTGTGTGGGGTGATGTTTTAACCTCAGTTCACCATGATACCGGAAGTCATTTATTTTACCTTGGTTTAGTATTGCTCCTGATTAGTCATTTATAAAACATCTATATTACATTGCATTATGTTTCATCAGTAAACTACAAACTACACTCCACCTTATGGCCCGTACACACGATCAGAAAATTGTATGAAAAATACAGATTTCTAAGCAATTGTACGATTATCTGATCGTTAGAACAGAGCTTTCGAGAGCCGATCATGACAGTTCCTCCGTTATTATCCGATGGGACAAGCACAAAAAATGTTCTTGTACAATACCAGATCATACGATTTACAAATACACTTCAGCACAATATATCACTTCTGAATTTTAATTCTGTCGTACGAGAATTTTCGGAACTTTAGTAAACTCTTCATTTTCGATATATGAGATTAGCATGCAAAAAAAAAAACAGACGATCATTCATCCAATAATCTCATTGTGTGTACCAAGCATAATTCAAGAAAGAATTAATATTCTGAAGAGCTAATTCTTAATGCCAGTAAGAAATAGTGACCGATTAGAATCCCTTTAGTACTGGTCTCACTTTAGCAGAATTCTGACTGAACTACACTGTAGAATAGGAGCTTTATTGATTAGTTAGATGTTCCTTACAGGAATCCAGTCAACAAAAAAGGTGTTTGACATGATGTTCCCTATATAGCAAAGTCTGTTATTGAGTGAATAAAAACTACACTGTAATACAAATTCCATTCTGGGATTATTCACATATATATGATGTGAATCATAGATTATGTATAGCTGTGTGCAACATGGAACAGTGTTTAAAGCTGGACTCTTTCTGCAGAAGATGAATTGAAATATAAAGCACTAAAGCCATTGCAGGGGGGGGGGGGGTATTTAATGTAAAGAGAAGATGGATGGTAGCGAACTGTTTTGCTTTGGTCTCATTTACCAAGTTTTGTATTATATCTTGTCCCAGTATATTACGACAATAGTAAAAATTGGTAACGACACCAACCTGCTACCTACAGGTCCCCCCCCCCCCCCCAATATCAAGCATATAATTCAAATTTTAGTGGAAATTTATGAAACTACCGAAGTGCCCATTGAAAGCCATTTCGATCAATACCCACATCATTCAGTTTTTTTTTATTTGGACACTAAAATCAGCTTGGCAGTGTTTTTTTTGGTTAAAAGCTGATGGAAAACTCCAAAATTGCCATAAAAATGGAAATGATAAGTACATGAACAGAAATAAAAAAGAGTGCCATTGTTAACCTCACTTTGATCATTCTAGTTGTCTGGCTATTATGCTTAAACACTGACTTCAATACTTTTGTAGTCGCTAAGTTGGAACAAGTATGCCGATCAAGAAAGTCACAGAAAAGTCATCAATCTTTATTTGTATACTTCTTCAACCAGATAACTAATAAAATGGTAGTAATAGTAAACTCTATTTATTTTTTATTTTTAAACCTAAGGGAGGCTTATAATAAAGCTTACCTGTAGGTCAAATGAATTCAGCAATCAGTGACATCACGGGCGCATGCGCTTTGAAGAAACAGCATGCTTGTGCCGTTCCTTCCAAGCTCTGTGCGATGGCTATGACTCCCACGCATGATGTCATCGCGGCTTGGCTATTCAAGTGCCTGTAGCATGCGAACAAGGAAGGAGGGTAAAGATGGAAGTCTCTGCAGCAGTGACGGCATGCCACTAGACGGCTTCGTTTCAAGGTAAGTTTTTCAAAATGTGCTAGTATACGATGCATACTAGCACATTATACCTTAACCTTGCAGGGGGAAGTCTTTTTTTTTTTCTTAAGTCTACTACCAATTGAAGGGCTTATGCACACTTGAGATCAAAAATTATGCTTTTACAGGAGTTTGAGCTTTTTATTTTTTAAAACGCCCCTCCATGTTAGCCTATGTGTCCATACACACTATAGGCGTTTACAGGAGTTTAGAAACAGGGGCGTTTAGAGGCAGAAAACCCCCCACCAAAGTCTTGTTCAGGAGAGGAGCTTTTGAGCATTAAAAACACTAGGTGTGTTTATGCAAGTTTGCGCGTTAATTTCTTCTGACCATTGGAATGTACTTACATTCTGGCCAATAAAATACATTGACACTCACCTATAACTGGCCTTTGCAGCAAGGAGCACATGGAGGGGCAACGCATGCAAAACAAAACCACAGAAATTTCCAGCTCAACTTACCGACCAGACTACAACCAACCAATTGATCCCGTCTAATGGTATGCGTTAAAAACAGGTGTTTAGTCTGCACGCATTTGCAAATTCATGTGTAAGCTACAGAGCCCCCATCAAGGCACCTCAGTTTTTTCCTGTAGTCCTAACTAAAACCCCTGTTTTTATAGCATACTGTTAGACAGGATAATTCGGTTGCAGGCTGGTTGGTAAGTTGAGCAGCAAATTTTTCTGGTTTTGTTTTGCTTCCTCTAGGACAGCCTGTAAGCTTCCTGAAGTGTCTATGCACAGGGTAACATTTTTCAAGTTGCTATTTGCACATCCATGACAATGTCCAGGTCTGCTAATAGGTTGCTTTATGTGATTTGCATTATGGGATGAGCATACACACCACCATCAATGAGAAGACCTGAGCAGTGGTCTGTGCAGCACTGAATGGGGACATCACTGTGGCTAACATAAGGGCTTAGAGCTGCACGATTCTGGCTAAAATTATAATCACGATTTTTTTTGCTTAGAATAAAGATCACGATTCTCGTGGTGTAACATCATCTTTCACATTATACAAAAATATTGGACTAACTTTTTTTTTAATTCATTAAAGTGTATTTTTTCCCAAAAAAATGCATTTGAAAGACCGCTGCGGAAATGTAACATAAAATATTGCAACAACCATCATTTTATTCTATAGGGTCTCTGCTAAAAAAATATATATAATGTTTGGGGGTTATAATTAATTGTCTAGCAAAAAATACTGATTTTAACTTGTAAGCAGCAAGTGTCAGAAAAAGGTTTAAGTCTTTAACCACTAGTCGACCAGCCGATGTCGTTATATGGCGGCAGGTTGTCTCTCCTGCGCAAATCGCCGTAGCTGTACGTTGGCTCGCACAGGTGTGATAGCGGCTGGCATCGTGCTCTCGCTCCAGCTGACTCGATTTCTGCCGAGTACAGAGGCAGAATGGGGATGTGCCTTTGTAAACAAGGTGGATTCCCATTCTGACAGGAGACATGACAGAGATCTACTGTTCCCAGTGATTGGGAACAGTGATCTCTGTCATGTCCTGGCAAGCCCATCCCCCTACAGTTAAAACACACCTAGGGAACACAGTTAACCCCTTGACCGCCCCCTACTGTTAACCCCTTCCCTACCAGTGTAATTTTTACATTGATCACTGCATTTTTATAGCACTGATCAATGTAATAATGTCATTGGTCCCCAAAAAGTGTCATTTAGGGTCAGATTTGTCCGCTGCAATCCCGCTAAAAATCGCAGATCGCCGCCATTACTAGTAAAAACAATAAAAAAATAAAAGTCCCTAAATCTATCCCGTAGTTTGTAGACTTGATAAGTTTTGCGCAAACCAATCAATATACGCCTATTGCGATTTTTTTTCTTTTTTTATACCAAAAATATGTAGAAGAAATTATATCGGCCTAAACTGATGAATACATATTTTTTGGATATGTATTATAGCAAAAAAAGTAAAAGACATTTTTTTTTTTCAAAATTGTCGCTCTTTTCGTTTATAGCTCAAAAAATAAAAAACCGCAGAGGTGATCAAATACCACCAAAAGAAAGCTCTATTTATGGGGAAAAAAGGTTGTCAATTTTGTTTGGGTACAGAGTCGCACGACCAGGCAATTGTCAGTAATTAAGGGGCAAATCCTTCTGGGGCTGGTTAAGTGGTCAAACTGCGCTCATCTACAGACCAAGGTTCATCCCTTGATCTTTCAGAGAGATTTCAGATGACTAAAATACGACTAAAACTAAATAAAATAAAAATTTGATGTAAAAATTAACATTGGTTGCCACGACACAGTAGGATACAGATCCGCTATACAGTATCTCACTTATACTGTAATCTGCTTTTTTACTGGAAGATGTGGCTCACCTAGTGACGTAATGAACCAAGATGGATCTGGTAGACAACGAAAGGGTCAAAACCTTCAAAACGAAAACTAATTCTGTCACTCAGCCACAAACTTATTAGAATAACCATCATCGATGTGGTCATCACTGTTGTTGGTCACAGACTGGAAATAGACTGGATACCCATAATTAATATATCAGACTGTTCACTGTTGCATTTTTTTTTTCAGTAAGATATTACAGTATAAGACACACAGAACAGTTACTGTATACATTTGTACGTAAAATATTGGAAACAACAGGTCTTCACAAACATTATAATTTTGATTAAATGTAATTTTTATTGGGGATTTAACATAAACTTGGATCACACAAGGTTGTCATAATGCACATACATCACACATTCTTTGTATAGTTCCAGTTTATATATTACTTAAAAACCTTCAGCAGAACATAAGAGGCAGTCAGACTATCGTCCAGGAAAGGTTGTTAGATCCCAGTTCCATCAACCTCAAACAAACAATGAGATAAAGCAAAGTAATTAAAGAGATAGAAACATGTTTAGGGGTAGGATAAGACCAGGTGGTGGGGGTAGAGCCCACCAGTGTCAGACCAGCATGAGGCACTAAAGCAAGGCCACAACTAATAAATTAGGGGTATAGCACAGCCCAATGGTTCTATACAAGTTGAAATTTATTAAAGGTTTTCAGAAAAAATATATGTATGGCTTTTCCCGTGGTGTTTTTAGGCAAAAATGAAGACCGTATGTGAAATCATTGGTATTTTATTCTTCTAGATCAATGACAACTAGAAATTGTACATAAAGTATAAAAATGCGAACTCTGGTTTACAGGCGACTATAATTCCAATAGGTACAAACAAATATATCTATACAGAGAAATGCAACATTGTAATGTAGTTACAGAATTAGTAATCAGGGATATAGATTCCATGCACAATTAATGTGCTGATAGTGCACCCCTCAACCCCGATGCATTTCGACCATATTAGGTCTTCTTCATGGGGAAAGTAATTTATATGAGAAACGGGTGAATGACTTTGTTGTAGCTCTGTGAAATATCAAAGAAAACATGTCAATTCTTTCAGTACAATAGTTTACACTGTGTATTAATAATACTTTTATAGGCCATTTCATATGCATCATATTTACCCTTCCGTTTTGGAATCTGTTGCACGAACCAGAGATTTAAATGTATTAAAAGCCAAGTATGTATTCCTCTTGGTCCCCAAGGACACCCATCACCATCTCCACCAAAGCTGCAGCTCCCATTACTCCCACCATCTAGAGGTGGGGAGGAACCCCCAAAAATGAAATTAGAGGGGGGCTCTAAGGTATAAGGACATGTGCGAGAAGTACTAAGAAGAATTTAGAAAGAAAAATAGAAAATATACAAGCACAGAGCAAGAGAGGAGAAGAAGAAGAGAGAGAAAGAAGAGGCAGACGTAAAAATAAAGGGGGGGGGGGGGCTGGTATGAATCCACTAGGGTGTTACTGGCTGGTTGTAGTGTGGGGAAAGTGTAATATAGCCAAGGTTCCCATGTTATTAGGAATTTAGAATGGCAGTCATGCAAGATGGTGGACATCTTCTTGTTTATCATCATCATCATGGTCCAAAAGTCTTTCACTGCTGCAAATGTTTTTTTTCAAGGCCTTGGCTATGGTACGCTTAGCTGCAAGAAACACATAGGTGACCAGTTTCTGTTGGTAAGAAAATAGACCATGGACAGGGAAGTGCAATATGGCCAGCTTTGCATGCTTATGTATTGGTAGGTGAAATTGGCCCAAATAGCCCACAGCCCCTAAAACATCTATCACTGTAAAAAGGGTTTGCGTGTGCTATGTGGGCTGGAACCCAGTATCATCTTCATCTGCCTTCGGGCTCATAGTATCGAATGAGCATTTTGCATTAGACTAGGCTTTGTTCCACTCCTAAGGGTCGATAAGGGGCCCCAAGTCGCGCTCCCAAAGGGACATGTAGGAGGAAGTAGATCGAGGTGTACCAACCATTTTCAAAGAAGAGTAAATCAATGAGATAGTACCTGAGGCCCTGGGAGAGTGCAAACAGGTATGCTCAAAGGCTGTTTTTTGGAATGGGAAGGTAAAGGTGCATGGAAAAGGGGTCAGCCAGTGTCGAAGCTGAAGGTATCAGAAAAATACAGAGGAGAGTGCTTCATAGGTTTCATAGGAAAGGAACAGGACGCGAGGAAGTGGCATACCTGTGTGAATTTGTGCAAGTTCCACCAGGAAAATGCCCCAAGGGAAAACAAAATTTTTCAGGAGCAGGAGCAGAGGTAGGAAGAGGGATATAAGGTTGTCGGAGTCCCAAAGTTGCAGGCTATGCAACATTAGGGGTCTTGAAGGGGATGGGTGGGGTCTATGTGGGAGCCATAGCAAGGCCGATACTGGAGTTGGCACACAGCTAGGAAGTTCAAGAAGCACCCAAAGTGGGATGTTATGTGTTGCATGGAACATGGTAAACTGGGAAATTTGTGCTGCCAAGTAATATTTTGCAACATTGGGGACTACCAAGCCTTCCCGTAGCTTATGTATGAAGAGACTAGAACGTGCAAATCTGGGGCGTTTATAGGCCCAAATGAAGGATAAAATTCTGTTCTGTAGAAGGCTCAGGCAGTAGGCAGGAACGCGGATGCACATGACTATTTTTTTCAAGCTCTCCATTCATTTTTATTGTTACTTGCTGTGCTTTATGTGCAGTGTGCAGAAAGCCCATACCGCTGCTTTTAAAAATAGACCAATGAAATTTTAGCTACTTAAGTGTATTAGCTTTTTGAATTACATATTATGGCATGGCTAGTACCTGGCATTCTTTGTTTTGCAGTGCTGGATTAACATCCTGTCAATGTTCTCTAACGATTAAGAGAAATTCCTCCCGAAATCCAAAACTATACTATACATTAGATTTTTTAATTTCTTTAGATGCAAAGAATTCATTGCTGAAAAAAAGAAGGAATTGCGCAGAATTTGTCGTGTTGACTATAAAATTAAAACCGAAATACATATATTACATAAGCATTAGCAGTCACTTAAATGTTTGTATTCCCCTTTGGCTAAACTTTTTTTTTTCCTGTCAAATAGTTAGAAGTCTTCAGAAGAAAATGTTGTGACAAAAGGATGTTTTGTGGAGGTTTTACAGAAAGCAAGTGCTTCATGGCAGTGGGTGGTGTGTGTTACCAACAGCTGATGCTTTGACAGCTGTTAAGCTTTGCTGTTGGATACAGTCATCATTGTGGTGCAGCTGTGTGCAAACTCACATGTCTGTTACCTATAGCCTGTGTTTCTGTATTTTGGATAATCACTACACTATTTTTTACAAATTAGATTAGATTTAGATGAATTTTTCTTTAATCTAGCTCTAAACTAAATTCATAATGTCTCATACCAGATTCTTGTGATCTTAGAAAAGGTAATGTAATTTCAAAAGTTAAAGTGGTTGTAAAGGATGAACGTTTTTTTTCATTCTACACATGAGATGCTCCCCTCACAGCCCCCTCCAATACTCACCCGAGCTCCCTCTCAATCACTCGATATGCACAAGAGCTTTGGCTGTCCCGGGATTCCCTCTACCCATTGGCTGAGACAGCAGCGGCAGCCATTGGCTCCCACTGCTGTCAATCACAGCCAGTGAGCCAATGAGGAGAGAGCCCGGGCGGGGCCAATCCACGGCTCTATGTTTTAATGGATGCATAGTGCAAGGCTCGAGATTAAGCAGTCACCAGTGCTCCCATAGCAAGCAGCTTGCTATGGGGGCACTGGTCAAAGGGGAGGAGCCAATAGCATTGGCAGGGGACCCAAGAAGAAAAAACACTGTGCACCGCTCAAGGAAAATCACCTACCTGCTGCTCTGTAGCCTCTGCACATAGGGGGACTCGAGAAGAAGAGGACCGGGGCTGCTCTGTGCAAAACCAACACACAGAGCAGGTAAGTATGTCATGTTTGTTATTTTTACAAAAAAAAAAGCCAAACCTTTAATACCATTTTAAACTTACTACCAAAACTTCTGAGATTGCACATCTTGCATCAGCATTCCTTATACTATTGCAAATGGTACACTTTAGGACTTTATCCTTTGAATAACATGGATGATTGCCTTAAACTTGCATGTGAAGTTACACATTAGTACAATGTAACTTTAAAAGTGACATAAAAAAGAATACTACTGCTAAATGACAGTTCTGATCCCTGGCCTTGTTCTGTTTATTAACAAAGTCGTCAGGGGATCCTAGATGATATCATTCCCCAAAAATTGTCATGACCATATGACGTTAATAATGTAACCTAGGCTTCACACAGCTGTGTTTCCATTCCATCAGCTTCAGGGAACTGTTATTTCTGAGAGCAGTAGAGGTGGGCATCCTCGTCATAGTGGTGGGTCACTGTGCCAGCAGCATCTCTTCATCATGACTGATGCTAGATCTACATTGCTAGACAACGTGACTGACATTAGATTTACACAGTGGGACATTTTTTTTTGCAGGGAGGTTT
This sequence comes from Lithobates sylvaticus, assembly GCA_028564925.1. Lineage (NCBI taxonomy): Eukaryota > Metazoa > Chordata > Amphibia > Anura > Ranidae > Lithobates > Lithobates sylvaticus. The sequence continues at coordinate 118,952,869 of CM053035.1, read as the reverse complement.
TGAAATATTTTTTTTCCTACAGTGTGGTTGTATGTATTTACTTTTTTAGATATTTTTTGTTAATGAGTAACAAGGGGTAGCTCATACTCATTTAAGTAGGGGAGAGTGCCAAATATCTTGGTTCCCTTTATTATAAAGGGGGCATCCAGGCTTCAAAAAGTTCACCCCCCACAGACTCTTGGAGCATTGAATATTGGGATGCATCCACATGGGGGCAATGTGCCTTGCCGGAGGGGGGGGGGGGGGGGGGCTGGCTTTGCTGACTCTCTTTGCAAGGTACCCTCTCAATGTTGAAGGCATGTGGCCTGGTAAGCGGGCTCATGTTCATGCTTTTTAACCCTACACATCAGTAAAGCTTCAAATTTATATAAATTATATTCATTTAAATAAAGATTGTGCTTACTACCATGGATGATGTGCCCGTGTATGATTTGGGGGGAAAGCATGCTCGCTACCTCCCCCCCCCAATACCTGGCCACCCAGGTTATATGACTGGATAAGAGTCTTTTATAAGTTTCAGTGGACCATATTTGGTCAATGGCATCATTCAGGTTCCCTAGAGCTGTGGTTTACCTTTCAGTAGAGCCAAGGATCTATAATTTCATAAAGCATTGATATTGCTACCTATACTTATGCCGTGTACACACGAGCAGATTTTCCGTCAGAAATCTTGGATGTTTTTTCCGACGGAATTACGCTCAAGCTTGGATTGCATACATGCGGTCACACAAAAGTTTGCTAAACTTTCGTCAAGAACGCGGTGACGTACAACACTACGACGAGCCGAGAAAATTTCAAAGTTCAATGCTTCTGAGCATGCGTCAAATTGTTTTCCGAGCATGCGTAGGAATTTTGTGTGTCAAATTGTTTTCCGAGCATGCGTAGGAATTTTGTGTGTCGGAATTGCTACAGACGATCGGAATTTCTGATCGGAACTTTTTCCGACCGGAAAATTGAGAACATGCTCTGAATCTATTGCTGGCTGGAATTCTGCCAGCAAAAGTCCGATGAAGCATACACAAGGTCAGAATTTCCGACCAAAAGCTCTCATCGGTCTTTTGCTGGCCGAATTTCCGATCATGTGTACGCGGCTTTACACACATCAGCTGGAGGTTAGGGTGGGAGAACAGACCAAATCTAGCCAGTCTGTATATTCATTTGTTTGCAGAACTGTAAGCAAGCTGGGT